>VZRJ01006763.1:177242-291386 GCA_013397565.1 Ptilonorhynchus violaceus | reverse complement strand
ATTATATATATACTGAGGCCTTCACGCCTCCAGTGACCGACCGGGGCCCCGCCTGACCCCCCGCTCCCATTCCCACAGTCAGACCAGGTTTCCTTGCCGGCTCCATCCCAGGATTCCCGCGGCTCAGGCTCAGGTGTGTCGTTCCACAAAGCGATTTATTCACAGTAACACAGAAACAGCCCGAGCTGCTCCCTCCGGACAGGAACCGATCACCTCATTTTTACCCCAAATCGTTCCTTCTCTGCCCTACAGATTCACTCGGATTTTACCCCCAAAATGTTCATTTTGGTCCCTGCAGACTCCGCCCCAGAGCGACGCCCCGGGCCCTGCATGGCCGAGGCAGCTCCGGTGCCCCCGCCCGCAGCTCCCGCTGCTGCCGCCTTCCCGCTCCGTGTCCCGGGACGGGACAGCCATCCCTGTGCCGGGACACCGATCCCCCCACGGCCCCCTCCGCCCGCTCGGGGCTGTGCCTGTTTCCCGCTCACCTCCGAGCTTGGAGCAGCCGCCCCCGGTGCCCCCGGCACGGCCCCGCCACGGCGCTCCTGGGTTTGGTCCCAGAAACAAACCTCGGGCTCTGTTTTTGAGCCCAAACGCGCAGGATTTGCCCGATCCGCCCGGAGTGAGGTCGGGAGAGAGCCGAACGAGCAAAAGAGGCCGGGAGCGATGGCCGGGGTTTAAATCACCTCGGTCCCGCCCCGCGCACCTGGGCCGGCCCCGCCCTTCACACCTGAGCCGGCCCCATTGTCCAGAAACTCCAATTCCTTTTGGAATTCCTTCCACACCCACCTGCAACCAGAGGCCGATGGGCAAGAGGCTGCCCGGAACAAGCTCAGAGATGGGGCTTCCAACCCAAACCATACCAGGATGACTCCATGATCTCTCCCTACATTTATTTTGCATTGTTTCCTCTCAAATTTAGATCGTGAGTTAAAGGGATAATTTTTAAATTATTCCAGGAATAAAAAGGGGAGTGTCAAACATACAAGAATCCTATGTCCACCAAATCACTATTGGAAGCCTATTCCCGCAGCTCTGCTCTTGTTTTTCTTTCCTGGAAAACCTTATGATCCTACAGTTTTGAGCTATATTCCCTGCAAAGGGCTGGAAACATACTTATGTATTAGGGAAAGGAGGGGATGAAGGATTAAACGCTTTGACACCACGGCACGTCCAAGCCCTCTCTGGAGGCTGGAAGTTACAGTTTACAGGATTTTGGAAGAGATTTTCTTTTTTTTTTGTTTTTGTTATTCCAAGGAATGACAAGCAGAGACACGGCCATGGACTAGGGATGAAGGGCCTCATCACTCCCACCCTCCCAACCCTGCGCAGTTGGGGTTGGGAATGCTGGAAGGAGCCGGGTGTGCCACTAATTGCAGAGTGTCCCTTTAATCCCAGGCTAAGCCAGCTCAGCCGTGTGAGCCTCCCCCTTTCCCGGTGGGGGCACAGGACAGGTCTTTGCACATCCCGTGCCCAGGTACCTCAGTCCCTGGCCTGTTTTACACCCTCCAGGTCTGTGTCTGGCCGTTCCGGTGCTCCCTGGACGGCTGATCCCATTGCAGCAGGACCTCTCCCTCCCCTCCCCTGCCCAGCACTTGCCCGCAGTGACGGAGTCCTGTGGCTAATGGGAGGCAAATGTGGAAGCCACGTCTGGCTGAGCAGCTCCCTGCAGGTGGCGGGGAGATGTGACCTACTTGTCACTGGAATCATCCCGCGTGCTCGGAGAGCCGTGAGCTCTTCTGACAGCTGGAGCCAGCTGACCCCTGCCACGATGTCCTAGGAGGAAGCGAAACCAGGGAAGCTGAGGCTGCTGTGAGCTGGAAGTGCTGCCGGGAGAGGTCTCGCATCCCACAGCCGCAAGAGGGAGAAGGGAGCTGTCTGGGATGCTCTGGCACACTGGATAAGGGGCAGGAGGAAGGTGTCTTGTCCATTTGGCCGCCGTGATATATTCCCTTGGGAGATTTTTCGTGCTTCCAGAGCTGGATTTTTGTTTGCCTGTGAACCTGTGAATCACAAGCCTCCCTTGGCAGGGGCCCTACAGCCACACGGGGCTCGTGGTGTGTGACTTCTGAGCAGGGCTTTGTGTGGCTGTGAGGGCTGAGGATGGAGAAGGACTTGGGAAATCTCCTCCTGCCTGAGCCAGGTGAAATCCTGTGCTTGGAACAGCACCAATAGAGACAGCTCTGCTCCTTTTCCCCTACTCTGCTGTGATTTTCCAATGTTATGACAAGACACCTTTATTCTGCCTTTCTTTTGCTTGAGCAAACAGTGCCGAGTGCAATATTCTGTGGATTGATGGATCCCTCGGGCTCAAACCCTGCCCTCTGGGGAGGCAGATCCAGCTTCGGAGCCCTCTCCTCCGCCCAGGCAGTGCGACAGCAGCTTGCTGCCCCATTCCTCAGGGGAGTCTCCTGTCCTTTCCCCCCCGTGTCGCCCTGGCTGCGTGGCTGTGGCAGGTGCAGGAAGCAGCGTCTGGCTGCCCGGGCAGCATTTGGCGAGGGCAAAGGGCCTGTGAGGGGTGGTGCTGCATTAGCCAGGGCCTGCCTGCTGTGCAAAGCCTTATTAAGAGAGCAAAGAGGCTTTATTTGAGGCTGGAAGTCACCGAGCCTGTTCAGGCAGATGTTTATTTCCTCTGCTCTCCGAAATGACGTCATTATGGGCAGCGAAGTTTTGTGCTTCCCCAAAGCTGGGCAAACTGCTCTGGTGCTTTCTCAGGCTCCACGGGCAGCACTCTATAAAATACAGGCAGCGTGCAACTGGTTTCAGAAGGAATTTCTGTTTAACCTACTTATTAAAGTGCTCCAAAGGGAACCTGAGGTGTTTGTATTCCATGATTCTTGAGAACGAGTCACTGTTTACGCTGGCGGGTTTCCAAAAAAGAGGGAGGGGGGGAAAAAAAAAAAAAGATACTTCTGGGTCAAATTCTTGCTCTTAAACTTTTATACTTCTTACCTCTTGGATGAGTCCTTTGCTCTGACATCAATCCTCCCACAGAGCACTAACCAGAGCCTTTCTGGTCTTTGGGATCCTGAGGTAACAAGGAAGGGAAGGAGCACCTGCTTCTTTTTTTTTTTAAATACCTCTGGCATTAAGAGTTGCTTTAACCCTCACTGTCTCTCCTGCTGCAGAGAAGAATCCTGGAATTAGGGTTTTTTTGGACACTACCATCTGCTGTTTTCTGATGGAAAGCAGGTAATCTTACTTCAGCTAGCGAAAAATGCAAGTTAAGCTTCTTACTTCAAAAAATGTTTGAGCCTAGGAAGGGGAAATGAATGCCTTTGTATCCCTAAAATTAGGTATATTTACACCAAAACAAATTTAAGATGCTTAAACTACAATAACCTTTTTCCCACAGAAGTATCTTTAAATGTTTTGGTTTTTTTTTTCTTACTGTTAGAGGAGCAGAATAAGTAAGAGCAGCTGTGTATTTTAAAATTACGTTGTTAATAAAATCCTGGTACATTTACATAAATGACAACATTAATGTACAATTAACAAAGCATCGGAATATTACAGCAACAAAAGAGGACCTACATATTTGTACAGATAGCTGGAGCAGCTACTTGAAAATACTTTCCAAAATAAAGCCTTCTGTGGCATTTCTCAGGCAGACCAGTGATAATGTTGAACCCCCCTGTATGGCTTTCTGGTAATAAATAGGGTTATTGGAGCTGGTGATGTTCAAAGCAGATGTGTACCTAAAGCACAAAGGGAGTGTATCCTGACCAACCTGTCTGTCAGCTGACTGAAAATCCTTATCCATGCATGCAATTTGCCTCTGTGTAAATCCTTTAGGAACAAGGCCATGTCAGGTTTTGATGGATTTGCTGGGAGATGCTGCAGGTTCCTTCTTCCCTTTATCTTCCTAAACCATGTCTGTGTTATGCTTTGGAGCCTGGGCCCAGCTGAGCCTCCTTCTTCCAGTGTGTTTAGTTTCAACATGAATTAATTGTTGAATTTCTACTAAGGGATATTTCTCCACTTGGCTTCCTCTTTTTCACCCACCTACAACAAATGGAAGTGTCCTGGCTGATGATTTTGGTGGGTGCTTAGCAAAGCTCAGTGGGAATAGCTGGAGGTCTTTCCTTAATCCCAAGCAGCTCCAGAGAGAGAACAAGCCACTGAGCTGGACGTTCCTCAGGGGCTCAGGGAGGTTTTTATTGCTATTTTTGCAACTGGGCAGTTTCTCAGCCTAGTGCCAGCTCCTCCTACACCTGAGCCTTCTAGAAGGTGTCTTTTGTGGTGTCAGGTAATGCTCAGAAACAGGTTTTTAACGTGAAAGAGATTGAGACTATCAAACCTTGACAGCAAAAGCTTTTTCTCCTCAAAATAGATCCAGATCAACAACTGGCACAGTGAAACTGTATTTAAAAACACACAAAACCCAAACTCTCCCCTCCCTGCCCCAGCTTGGCTCTTCATATCAGGCTTAAAGAGGGCAATTTCAGTGTTAGTATTAGTCTCTACTCGGCTTTGAACATACAAAATAATCTCTCTCAAGGTGCAAACAGTTCTGGGGGAAGTTTATGTCAGTCTGTTGCAATGCACAGACACTGCTACTACCGAAGGGAAGTACTTTGTGTGCAGACAGATGGCTCGTGGGATGGGCTTTAGGATCAGGAAACTCCTTCTAGGCAGCCTTTTTACAGGGAAAACATCTGTGTGGATGAACTTAAGCCCACGTTATTAGTGCTGGGCTTAGTTAAATTGCCTCTTTCTCTACAGCCCCGCGCCGCGATTGCAGAAAGGGCAGCGCTGGTCCCTGCGGTTCAGGTTCTCCCCCTGCACCCTCAGCTGGCGTGTGGGCCGTGGCAGCGTTGTTTGTGTGGCAGTGTTGTTCCTGTGGCAGCGGCAGCAGCACAGAGCAGCCAGCTCCCCCTCCCTCAGCACCTGGGGGTGCCTGTTCCAGGGGGCTTTCCCGGCGAACGGCCCCAGCGACGCATCCACCGCCCGTCCGGCCTCACACCCTGGATGTGACGTACACGGAGTGCAGGCGGCCGGCCAGGGCTGCCTGCAGGTCCCTCAGAGGGTCCAGGCCCTGCACTTTGCTGTTCCTGCCGTAGATGAGCTGCTTGAACGAGTCCTGCTCCAGGAGGGAGCTCATGTGCTTGAGGAAGAAGCCCTCGCAGAAAGAGGCCAGTTCTGGTGCGTTGTGAATCTGCAGGAGACAGGAGGATTGTCAACCCCTCTGTACGAAATGACATCCCCGGTGTCGTTTCTAATGCTTTTCCCCTTTTTCTGCCTTAGAAAACATTAGAAGACAGGAGTAACAGCGGAAAAGCACTCAAGGCAGGACCAGTGACGTCTGATCCTTTCTCCCGGTGCTTTTCGCAGGCACGGGCGTGAGCAGGGAGGCATCCAGGCTCTTTTTATTCCTTCCCCTGCTGGCCTGCTGTTGGCAGGGCTGCTGGCCTGCACTCCAGCCCTTTCCCTCATGGAGCAGAGCAGCTGGCTGATGAGGTGGCCAAGGTACCTGTTTGGCTGAGCCACAGCACACAACAACACTGCGCTGGCAGATGGCGAGCACGGCTCAGGGCAATCAGGACACGGGTCACAGGACGGGAGCCTCACCCCTACAACAAGGAGCTGAACGCAGGAAAACAGGGATGCTGCACTTCTGAACCATGTGAGGTGGCTTCTGGCTGGGATCTGCTTCCTTTTGCTTCAGGATCAGTGGGGGAAGGTCAGTCACGAGAGCAATGAAACTCAAGTTCAATACTAAAAAGCTCTGTGCACACACAGCCTGATCCTGGGAACTTTGTGCAAACAATAATTTAAGGAAAAATACATAAAGGCCAGTAGGGAATGCTGTTTCTCCTCTCTACCACTGCACACTGTTAAATTTTAGGTCTGGAAGAAACCAGCCCAAGTTCCATGGAAAAAACACAACTCAGTGTGAGCCTACACACAAAGTAAAAAAAAAGAAAAAAAAATCATCCCCTGCCCTCTGTGCAGTTTTCTGCTTGTCTTTAAGGGATCTTATCCTGCAAAATTCCAGGAAGGGCAGAGTCTTTCTCTATGATTTATTGATAACTTAGGTTATTTGCTACCTGTCACACAACATTCTGGAGCTGCAAAGAATGTATTTTAGCAGTAAGGGTGCTAGGAAAGGGTTTATTCCATAGCTGCTGTGCTGTGATCAATTGCCCCCGCTGCTCCCAGGATTTGAATCCCTCAGGATTTGCTGATGTTGCTGTATCAGCCTGCTAAGACAGCTCTCCCCTGCCCTGCAGGGATCCCCCATCCATTTCATCCATGACTGCTTCAGACAAGGGAACACACTGGGGCTGTGCAGGACTTTACGGCCTGGGACTGGGAAACGTCTCACTCCTGTTGTGGCTGAGGGAGAGTTACCTGTGGCTTTTAGTTACCACCAGGAGCATACAGGCTGTTCACTGGGATTGTTAAACCAGGGCGGGGGTTGGATCTACCTTTGCATATTTATAGATGCTGACGGAGTTGTCCATGCTGATGGTCTGGGCACAGAGGATTTCACAGTGTCTCTGGAGGCCGTCCAGCTGGAACAGGCTGGCAGCCGACAGCAGCTACGGGGACAAGAGAGAGGCTATTTGAGATCATGAGCCTTGAAAGGCTTAGGGGAGGCAAAAAGAATGGATGATTTCCCCTCTGAAGAGTCTCTGACTCTGTTTGAATGGCCAAGTCCTCATGAAACAGCAAAAAGGCCGCTCCGTGCTGAAGTGACAGACTGACACATTTCCCCCCTTAGCAAAGGCTCCCCCCACAAGCACATTTGTGCTCCTTTCTGTCCCCAAGAAGCAAGGACGTTTTGAAACTTTTAAGCTCATTTCCAAGTGTTAACTACACTCCTGGATTGAATGGCAGCTTGCAGTTAGCTCCTGCACTTTGCCTTTCAACTCTGTTTTATGCCCCAGCGCACTTGGCAAGGCTTGGAAGAAAAAGCTCTCTCACCTCTAAGATATCAGTGGTGGGAATTTCCATGGATTCTGTTCCTCCGTAGTATAAATACTGCATCAGCATCTGGAATGGGAAGAAGGCCAGGCACGAAGTTATCACTGCAGTCACAAGGGGCTGTTGATGGCTGTGCTCCCCTTCCTGAGCAGACGGGAATTGTGTCCTGTGCTGGCTCTCGCCTCCCCGGCGGCTTTTTTTTCTTTTCCCTAGCGTTGCAAATCCTGCTGCTTTCTAACAGTCCTTTCTCTCTCGGGCTCTGAAAAGGGCCCTGCTGGGGACTTTAGGCTGAGGGTGACAGTGTGTCTCCGAGCAACACCACCGTCCTTGTCTCGGGTCTGGATCTGTGGAGCCCGGCAGGCTGGTCACGTGCAGAGCTGCCAGCGAGCCCAGCATGTGTGTCCCGGGGACCTCCCAGCCACTTGCCTCCCCTGCTGGGGTTCTAATCAGCTTCCAGCCCCCCACCAGGGCCAGAGGAAAAGGCATTAATTGTTTGCAGGGAGAGCAAGAGGCAGCTTCTGCTCTTTGATCTGCATGTGCTCACCCCCAGCCCAAACAGCGCCAATGTATCAGGGAAGGGCTGGATTTGGGGTTGGAAGAGAAGCGCCCTGGGTGCTGTGTGGGGCTTGCAAGCTGTGCCTGCCATCTCTAACAGGGCTGGGAACAAAACTAAGCTGCTACTTGTAAGGTTGCCTTATTTGTGTAACAGAATTACATGAGAGCAAAGCTGCTTTCCAGCAGAGCCCTGAGCAGGACACACGCTCTCTGGTGGCTCAGCATCCTCCACCCTACCTGAGATTGCATCTCCTTAACTCATCTGATTTTATTTTCCATCAAATTGTGAAGTATTTCACTGTTGCAATTATTTCTGATTTGCCTCTCCCTCCAGTGAAGCACAAGTTTCCTTGTGCTAGAAACCTTTTGATGTACAAATGCTGTTAAGGAGGCTCGTTTCAATACTCAAGTTACATTTTCTTTTCTGTTGTGGCCTGAGCTGCAAAATTTGGATGTCACCTATCCAGAACAAAACTGGGACAGCCCCTTTCAAGCAGAACAGAGATGTTCTCATGGTCAACTTACTTCCCTCTACTGAGATGACAGCACTGACCAACAGATCAGGTTTGTTTGCTTATGAAGAGAGAAAAAAGGAAAAGCCTCAACCCTTTAGTACAACAGCTACACAACCTTTTCTGCACTTCACATTCTCCCTGTTCCTCCACTGAATATGGAAATGTCATAAAAGCAAAATGCAATTCTCAGTTCTGAGCCTTTCTTGACAGAGACACCATTGATTTCTGACCATCTGATTTAGTATGAAGGCTGGCTGTAAATAAGTTACTTTTTGCTTGGCACAACATGAAAATGGTGCTGTAAAAAGTATGAAAATGGTGTCTTAAAAGTATGAAACTACTTTTCAGAACAAGACTGTTTCTCCTGCTTTATGGAGGAGTCAGCTGCCTAGTAAGGAAATAAGAATGTGGACTGGAGGATTCTGTTTTAAGGCTGGTCGTACCTGAGAACTTCGGAAAAACAATTAGAATACTCCTGAAATTCAGGTGTGTTGAAAGGAACTCCATTTCTATTTGTATATTACTCCTTGGGGGGGTTGTCTTACCTTCCAAGTAGGTGAGAAGATGGAAAAAAACCCAAAGGAAAAGTAGAATAAGTCACATACCTTGAAAATATTGTATTTCATGTCGCTGATTTCAACAGTCTTGCTGCCGTGGCCATCGTGCTCTGTTTTATTGGTCATTAGTGTCTTGAACCTGGGAATGGTTTAAATACATTTAATTTAACGAATTTAATTTAACAGATTGCTGTATTAGTGTGTCACCCACTCACCACAAACAGCCCAAGCAAGGGGAAAACAAAGACCCTTCCTTGTTCTTGTTTGCAAGTTGAAAATCGATGCATTTCTTTCAACTTAATGATGATTTGTTCAGGGACAATTTAACCTGTAAATTGCTTGGATCTGATCTAATCCCACCCTGTGATGGCTGGAAAACCCTGTTACTATGCCAATAACAGAGAAAGAAACTCATAACTGGAAGTACACCAGGTCAGTGTAAGATTCCAGGAAAGCTGAAGCAAGTGTAGCTCCCGCTGCAAACTCTGGCAGAAGGAATGGAAAGGCAGGGAATGGCTGGATATGTGCACTCCAAGTACCACACATGTTTTTAGGGATCACCATGGTTAGATTAATTATGTCCCTGGTTAGTGACTCACCTGTTAGATGCAGTAACCAGGAGGACTTTGTGTGCATAGAAGAGCTTTCCTTCTACTAAGAAAGTTACATCAGACATTTCTTTGTTGTTCAAAAAGTGAGGATCTGTTGGATAAGGGGAAAAACAAAATAAGGTGACTGTTTTTTTGAAACTGTGCATGCTTTTTAGAAAAAAATCCAAAGAAACAAACAAACAAACAAACCCCCAACATCAACCAAAGAACCTCACTGCTCAGGTGAGCACCTTACCCAGCCGAGCTGGCAGAGTCTTTCGGATTTCAGGAATGCTGGGAATGGGGCTGCTGCCATAGCAGTGGGTGAAGATGGATGCAAGCTGCTGGTTGATGGAATCATTCTGTGAGGAACACGGAACATGGATCAGCAACTCAGCATTGAGCAGGTTTCAAATGTGCTGTCAGGGTTCACCTGGGGCTTACAGCAACTGCACCCTACAGGAACAACCTCCCCACAAAGGGACCAGCTTTAATTTAAAGGAATTATAGTCTCTGTGGAGTTATGGAGGTAGCAAGAGCTTTAGAGCTTCCCCCAGGTGTGTCTTTCAGGACTGGTTTTGAGGGCTGTACATGAATTTAGATAAATGCTCTCAGAGCCATTCCCATGCCATAACTCCTTAGAGACTTCACCCAGCCACTGCCTTGTCCCTGAACACCGAACACTCATTTCTGACACTGCTGTAGAACTCTTACTTACTTTGCTGGTTTTGAGGATGTCAAACATGAGCTGGAGCCCTTCATTGACCAGCTCTTCATTGTAATCCTCCTCTTTAATGGTGACAAACTCCCGGAGCAGGGTCTGCACCACGGAGTAGCGGGACTGGTAGAAGGTTGTCCGTAGCGACTCGATCCACACGTGCAGCTTCCAGGGGACTCCTGCAGCCACAGGGAAGGGACAGTGAAAGATGATTTCCTGAAGTGCCTGTGAGGAGATTACCCTGCTGCTATTACTAACACTTGGCAGCACTGAAGCAGATCTTTACCTACGTCCTAACAGCAGATTTTTGACTTGATATCAAAGGTGACTGAACTGGGTCACTGACAGATTAAGTAACTCATCTAGAACAGCAAAGGATTGGTACCAGGATCATAAATTGGAACTTCCTGCTGATTGTTAAGGACCTGAGACTCCCTGTTTTGTTCTGAGCTTCATAATTAGTCAGAACCACAAAATAAATTTAAACTGAGCTTGTAAGAACACATGACCCCACACAAATGTGGTGTGAGGTCTTTTCTCCTGGTTACCTGTAACCCACAACCTTCAAAGCTTCTCTCTCCTACCTCGAGATCAGATTTGTTCCTTCACTTTTAACCAGTGAATAAATACTGAATTTTAGGTGTCTCTGTCCGACAGGGAGAGATGTCCCTTGCTTTTGATACATGGGAACAGAGGATCCAGCCAAGAGTGAGGGACACCCCAGATCAGCAAGAATTTGAAGAAGAACTTTGTGGGGAACCTTAAAACATTTTTTTTTAATTTAAATTAGACAGCCTGGGATAGCTTTGCAGATGGGGTTACTGCTCCTGCAAGTGAGAGGGGCAGAGGAAGAAGATTTTTATGCCTTCAGTGTGCCCAATGCTCAGCAAGAAGAGCTCACCCAGTGCCCTGAGCTCCATGGTGATGTCCACGTAGCCGTGCTCAGCGCTGTAGTACATGGCCTCCTGCAGAGCCTTCATCCGTGTCTTGCACAGCCTGACCTGCCCCTCGCTGGAGCTGCCCTGGCTGGAGGTGTCACTCTCCACCCCCTCGGCCAAAATCTCCTCCAGGGAGAGCACGTCTCCCTTCACCTGCTGGGGCTGGGTCAGGAGCTTGCGCAGGACGTTCCTGAGGAGCAAGAAGAGGTTTCATTTATTAATACATGAAATATCAACAGGTCAGGCAGGACTGCGGGCAGTTGGGTTTAGGGATCTGGCTCAGTAAACAGTAATTCCCTTCCCAAAGACATCTGGCACTGTGGAGCAGCACTGAAACCACTTGTCCTTCCCTCTCCCACACCCTAGAAACTGGTGCCCTGGCAGCAAGGGCAAAAACACGGCCTGTACTCCTCACGCGGTGGGTTTGTTTGGAATTTCACACGGCAGTTGCAAGAAAGAGACGTTCTTGTTTGTGTCCGGCCGCTTGAGGAAGTTTGCACCACTTGGTGTCCCTCAGCCAGCTGGGGACATCTGCTCCAGGCATTCCCCATCCCAGCAGGGCCACCCAGCACTCGGCTGTGCTGCTGCATTGCCACTAGCTGGTGCTCTCCTTGCACCCACACCACTCCCCATGGCTAAATCCAGCTCATTTAAGGCTTTAGGATCACCCCATCCTATCCAACGGGAAAAGAAGCCTTGAATCTCGCCAACTCTTTTTTCTGGGAACAGAAGGATTTCTGGATGAGCTTGCAAGTAATGTCTTATTTCTAAACAACTAGCCTCAAAACAGAGTTAGAAAGCCCAGGCTGGCTGATGGAATGATTCACCTCTTGGTTGGTCACCCAAAAACCAGGTTCTGCTGTAGATTATCTTCACCACCTCAATGTGGTTAGATTCTGTCTCAGAACATCACCCAGGATCTCATAACCCTGATCTCATAACCTACCCTTAGGTGGGGCTTAGTCTGCTGCTGTAGGGCCTAGAACCAGCTCACTCTCTGCAGAGCCAGACCAGCAAGTGTGAGAGTAAGGAAAACACAGATCTCTGCTCTTTTTTGGTTGTTGCCAGGAGAATCCTCACAGCATCTCCTGAACTGCACACCCAGGGATTTGGGTCACAGAGTCACACAGGACACACAGCAACACCAACAGTGCAAAAAGCCCCTGTCCTGAGCAGGAACAGAGCGTTACCTGTGGCCGTGTGCTGCTGAGTGGCTGAAGCAGTTCATGTCCTCGTGGAGTGACGAGGACATCCCGTTGACTTCCAGCATGCTCAGGAGGGGATCGGCGCCCCTGCTGAGCAGCAGGCTGACCAGCTCGTAATTCCCTGGGGAAAACAGACAGGAACACCATGATGGTCCCCTCTTTGGAAGCATAAAACATAGGACTGGCGGCAGGCAGGGCTCCCTTGCTCCGTTCCCATGAGTGGTGCAGGAGACCCAGCACAGTGAGTCTCACTGGGAGAGGAGGATGCCTTTTCTTATCTCTTCCATAAAACTTGGAGCAGAGCAAGCCAGTCCCTTATCTTCATAAATGCACAAAAATAACACAGAAAGAAATAAAGGAAAAAAAGAGTAAAACCACTTGGAGGTGGAAAGTGTTGAAAACCAAGGCTAGCACAGACTCGCTCACAGAATACTCAACTCCTGACAGCCAGACAGAAGAAATGCAGAATTTTTACTTGCATTTAATAAATTAATAAACCAAATTTCTTCATATAACAGTTATTTTTCCCCAGGCTGAACTGAAACTCGTTAATTTTTTGCATCTGGGTGTTACTTAGGTCCACAGACATGCCCAGACTAGACAGGGGCTGGTTTATACTCCCTGACAATGCTTTGAGAAGGAGTTGGTGCTGTCAGCTCTGCTGTGGAGGCCATGGGGAGCAGGGAAGTGTGGGACTTGCTGGAAAACAGATACTCAGGAAGAGATGGAGCGTGGTGAGGCCACGGGGAGCTCACCTGCAGCTGAGGCCAGCTGGAGCGGGGTCTCGGCGTAGTTGTCCTCCCCAGTGTTCACGGCAGAGCCCTCCACGTGGGCACCAGCATCCAGGAGCAGCTGCAAGGGGCACAGGAAAGACAGGGAGTTGGGAAAAGAGCAGTTCTGAAGGACGAAACAGCCAGGGCTGTGTGTCAGAAAGGAGAACCTGCGAGTTCAGAGCGAGGAGGGCACACACGCACAAAGGGTCCGTCTGGAGAGCATCACCTTCTTTTTTAATCTCCTTTATGGTTGTGGCTGTGCCATTGGAATCTCCCAACTCCAAAGAGCTCTGCAGTCAGAGCAGGAAGCCCATCTTACTTTGCTCCACGCTGTGCACAGGAAGCAGGGTTCCCCCAGGGAATTATCCCTGGAGGCTGCTCATACCTCTGGAGCCTGTGTAGGGAGGTGTGGCAGCTGCAGGGATTTGTCACACTGAACCTGCTTTCACTGAGCGGCCTGCGAGGGAAAGAACCCCCTCCCAGGTGAAGGGGAGAAGGTTTCAGGGTGATGGGGATGTTGTATGGCCAGGTGGGCAGAAGGCACTGGAGCACCCAGAGGGTGGGCAGGGAGGACCAGCCCTGTCCGTGTGTATCCACCAGGATATTCCATGCTTCTGTGATTGTGGGCACTGCAGTACACAACAGGAGCTTTGATACACTTGGCTTCATCTCCTGGGAGAATCGAACTCCTATCTTACACATAAATTAAGGCTGTCCAACCTCTGGAATACCAAAGGCTGCCCGGGCAACTTGCCAGGTGGAATCTAATCTTTATAATGATGTACAAATGTACACAAACAAAAGACGAGTGTGTGCAGCCTCCATTTACTTACATCTTTTTTTTTTCCCCTTCCCTTTGAGCACAAGGTAAATTAAATTCACCAGCAATTGATTATCTGCTGCCATCAGTTTTTAATACCCCTGGAAGTTTGGGTAGCATTTCTAGGGCTCCACCCCATCCTGCTGCCCCCTGTGATAATTCCACAGAAAACGGAGCAGGGAGGATGCGACAGGCTCAAATCCCACGACAGCTTTAAGTCTCGTTCATGCAATTCTCAAGGATTATAAAGGAAGCTACAGATGATTTGCTGCCACTAGAGCAGAAATCAGCACACACTGGATTTTTGCACATGTAAATTTATAAACCAATTAATATCTACTGTCAGACAGCTCCCGATCAAGCAGCCAACCTGTAACCACTCCACGTGAAGCACTAGTTTATCTAAAACCAAGAAGTGATTGTGCAGCTCTGTTTTGGAAGCAGTAAGCCTTGGAGCAATACTGAAACCAAAGGAAAATGAGGAAACACGCTGTGTTTTGTAATCAAGGCCTTGCTAGGAATTCTGTCACCAATTTTCATTCTCCCTGTTTCAAAACACGCAGTTTTTTCGCTGGTTTTTAGAGGGCTCAGGAGCTCGGGAAGGCTGAGAGTGAGGGCTCACAGTGCTGCACTTCAGTCCCTAAGTGACTCCCAGAAGGATTCCCGGTCGGAATCTTACCTGCACCACGGAGATGTGCCCGTGTAACACAGCAAAGGTGAGGGCAGTCCAGTGCCGGCTGTCGGGATGGACCGAGGGGTATCGTGGAGACGTGCTGGGAACCTGGGAGAAGGGAACCAGGCACTCATTACCCACTGCAGCCTGTCTGCCTTCATCCCCACACTTGCACAGAGCTGGCTTTTCCCTCTGTGAGTGACAACCCCAGGGAATGGGGACTTGGGCCACTTAGAGAATGCTGCTACCACCACTCACTCTGTCCCGGCCCTGGGGACTTTTTAATGGGCTTATTGGTTTCTCCTTGTGGCAGCTCCCTTCCTCCCCCTCCCCACGCCTATTAGACTTGCCAGTGCCAATCATAATTGGAGCCACTGAGTGCTCCAAGAGGTTTTGAAGGTTTTCTCCCCCCTCCCAAATCCCTGAAGCGATGGTTTCTGAAAGAAATGCCTTGCTTGAAGCTTCCAGAGCTGAAGCCTTCAGTTGCCAGGAGATATTTCAGAACTCCTCCTGTTAGTTTACAGAGGAATAACTATGGGGAGAGGGTTACTCACCGGTATATCTAAATTTGCTCCAGCATCTATAAGCATTTGGACCATGGCTTCATCTCCAGCAGCACAGGCGTACATTAGGGGGGTCATACCCTTCAGAACGGAAAAGAAAAACAAAAGCAAAGTTATCTTTCTATACTTATCAACAGTGACACTGTCATGGACTCAGAGTTTCAATCTTAATGTACAGAGTGTGTGTGTAGGACAGCATAGATATATTTATAAAGCATCTTTGGTTTCTATGCAGAACGGACACAACTGATATTGGAAAATGACCTGGACAAAACATCACTGGACAAGGCTGAAAGAACACAAAAAGCATCACTGAAAATCCCAGCCCTGTACTGTCCACAATTCTTGAGCTTTCCCAAGGTTGCCAACAAAGAAATGCCATTTCTTGGCTCATTTGTAGCCAAATGAACTGAAGGCAGAAAGCAACACACAAATACAGAAGATGAATTTATTTGGCAACTTCTCCCCATTGCTAAAATCTTATTTGCCACAATATTTCAGCATTTCAATCCCATAAATCTCCCTCTCTCTACTTAACCAGCAAACCATGACGGCTCAGAGATGAATTATGAGAAAAATGAGCCTTACTTATGGGGTTCATTCCAGAAGTAGCCAAGGACAGAAACGAAATGGCCTGATAAAATCCATTCCTGCTCACATCCTTCAGCTTTCCTGCGCCCTCCCCTTAATTATTGCAGGCATTTGAATTTTTTTACAGGCAGCATCTCTGCTGCTCAGTGTGTAATAATAGAGCTGCATCCTTAATGGGACCTGTACTGCAAAACGGAATTACACCTCTCACACAGGAGTTCAGCTCTTGAATCTGCAAAGGCGTCTTTTCGAAGCAGTCACAATTCCAAGCTTCCTGCTTTGAGGCAGTCACATTTGTGAAGATATTTCTGGGTGAGATTCTCTCTGGGTGTGATGTTTTCGCTTTTGTGGGGCTTGGGAAGCTCAACACTCATTATAGGTAAGTAAACTGAGAATTCAAAATTCAAGTCTGCAGGCACAAGCCCCTGTTTGCTGCCCCAGTCATGGTTCTAAAACTACAGGGTTGCACAGACTTGCCTTGTCCTTTTTCAAATTTTTAGTATTAGTTTTGCATTCCCTGCTTGCTCGTCAGTATGCAAAGGGAAGAGGAGATTGTTTTCCTACACATCTCAAATCCCATGAAACCAGAGGGCTGGTCAGTCCCCACCAGAACTGAATACAGGGTCCTGCTTCAAACTCAAGTTTCTGTGGGAGTTCTTTTCCACAAATCTCCATACACAGGGATGGAGAAGTGGGTCTGAACACACCCATCCATGCTGGACATGCTCACACCCTGGGAGTGGTCAAAATCCAAACCTGGATCTAAAGCCTTTGTGTTAAATTAGTCCAGCAGTTCTGTCACGCCTAAGTCAGTTTTCGTAAGTTTGGGCATCTGGCTTTGTCTTACTCCTTTCCAGGAGGGGCAAAACAAGCTGCTGGCAAAGTTCAGCTTTGGTTTCATATTCCACTCCTGGAACTTGGATTTAACTCTGCCTGGGATTGGCAGTGCCACGCAGGCACTGCTGGGCCACGGAGATGAGTTGCTCCAGAGTCAAGTGGAAAATTTCCAAGCAACAATGTCTCCGGGGGGGGGGTCTATCCTGCCCTTTTTGTCGGTGCCAAACCACTCTTTGAGTGGCAAAGCTGACAGAGCTGCCCTGCTCACAGCAGGGCTGGCGAGAGGATCACACCCACAGGATGAGACCATCAAGAAGTGAGAGCAGGAACTCCTCAAACTTCCCAAGGAGCTGCTCTACAGGGGTCTCCATGCTTACAAAAGCCAGGCAGCTCCCAGTTTGCTGGCTGGATGAGAGGTGGGGAACACCCTGCAGGGAGAAGTGACAGTCCTGGCATCGGTGTCTGCGGTGCTGGGACAGTAAAGGCTCACAATGCAAATCACAAAATAATCTTTGAGGTAATAAAAGGCCTCTAGGCTACAGAAACAGGAACTGCAAAAACTTATTTTAAAAACATATAATAGAAGAAGTGGAAAACCTTTGTAATATAAATCTGCCACCTTGGTCACTTTAATAAAGTGAGTATCTGTGATGTGATACTCACCTCAGTGACCACAAAGCTTTTGGTATTGGATAAGTAAATAAGGCCACTACACACCAAAGTATGTCCAGGCATAGTTTCTGCTCTATTTGTGTATACTTTCACACTTCCCTTAAACCTGCACGATGATGGGAAGTACCATGGAAAGTGTGCCAGGTTCAGAGATGGGTCTGAAATGCAACTGCAGTAAAATCCTGGCTGTGAGAAAACCTCCCTACCCGAACATAAACCCTTCCCACTGCTCAACATCCTCTTGTTCCAGAGACATGACAGCTCATTTTCCTTGCTGTGACAGCTCTAACGAATGTTTATTTAGGAGAGGTGACTTTTTTCCCCCCTTTTTAAATTAAAAGCTAATTCCATGCATTGAATGATGCCCCAGAGGACAGACTCTGCTGTTACTTGATGGGACTGACAGCATGAGCAGAAGCAAAGACTCCCAGGACTACCAAATCCCTATGGTTCAGAGTAGCTGAGCAGGGAACAGTTAAAAAAAGAATAAATAGACACATCAGCATGATGGACTTTGAGCAAATCTAACACTGACTGACACCAGGCCACTGGGGTGGGGTGCTCACTGCTGCTGCTTGTATTCCAAACTGCTCCGAGCCCCAAAGCCATCAGACACTAACACTTTTTGGTCACTCCTCACTGACCCAGCCTGGATTTGGGCTGTTGAGCCAGAGGGGAGTGTCACTGGAAAAAACCACTTTGCTTTGACATCCTCTCAGCACTATCAGACTTTCCATTCACCGCCCCTGTGTTAACCTGCCTGCCATCAGTGCCTGAGACAGCTCATCCAAAGAACAGACATTCCAGCTGATAAACAATTCACTCCGGGCTCTAGTGGGATTTTTGGAGGGGTGGCATGAGAGTGGGGTGGGGAGGTATTTTTTTATGTTTCAAGAGATGCATTTTCAGCCTAAAACGCGAGCTGGAATTAGAAAAAAACCCTTGGAGAGGCAACAAACACGACCTGGTATTGATTTGCCACGTGGAAAGGAAGGTGGGAGCCGTTCATGCAGGGAATTTTGGGGTTGTGTGTGTTTGTTACATGGCACACCTGATCATCCATGGTGTTCACCCCGTCGGGTCCCAGTGCATCGATTGCTTGGTTGATCAGATCTGTCCTCCCGCAGTTCAGCATCCGGAAGCCCAGATCCTGCTGGAATTTCTCAGTAGCAGCTTTAGCATCCAGTCTCCGGAAGGAACTGAAGCAGCATTCGGGTCTGTGAAAGACAAAATAATTCCTGGATGGTACCCGTGCCAGAAAAGAAGATGTGGATCCTTAGCCTTTTCTGGGCAAAAAAAAAAAAAAATCACTTTTTTTTAAAAGTGTGAAATCAAAATCAAATTTAAGAAGTGGAACAGTCTCAACTCCTTTCCAGCAATAAAAGGAAGTGCTTTAACATTTCTATGAGGATCTACTAAATCCTTATCCTTTAGATGACTATCAAGATGACCTTTATGTCACCTGGAAGGAGCCCAGGGATTACTGTAAATCCTCTGGCTGTCTGCTCAGAGTCTCCTGAATTCCAAACCTGGAAGTGTGTCTCCTTCACTGAAGGATCACTTCCCAACTCTAGGTTTCCTAACTCAGCTGGGCACCAAGAGGCTCAGCCCTTTGATGTTATTTTGGGGTGAATGCCTTCTCCAACACCCGTCTGGTTTCCAGCACAGGCTCTTGAGCAAACTCTCAGGGAGTGAGATATCAGCCTGCCAAGTTCCTTTGATAAATGAGGTGCTTTCAGCACAGCCAACCTGCTCTGGAAAGCCTGGCCAGCCTGCCAGAGGAGCAAACCACTCATCACCTCATGCAGGAGATTCAAGATGAATCTTATATAAATCCTACAGCTGGGCTATCACAATCTTGTTCTAACTGATATCACAACCTACAATACTGCCTAGAATAAGATGCAATGACTTTATATAATAGTAAGAAAAAAAAGAATTCTATTAAAAAAGTGAAATAAAATTACTTCAGTGAACCTCAGAAAAATAAGTTTTTGAAAGGATGCCACTTGTCTTCGCACATTGTTCCTATCCCACAGCAAGCCAGGGATAGATAAATAAATAAATAAATAAATAAATAAGTTCTAAGATCTCTTTTCCCCCTAAACATGCTGGATATAAAATGAGTGCTTTAAAGGATCAAATGATCCACTCTGAAAATAATTTTTTTCCCAATAGTTTTTCATCTTCCGTTCAGGGTTTCTTAAAAAGCGAAGAATAATCTCATAATTAAGGCTGAGGCATTAAAATAAAAAAAAAAAACCCAAACAGATAGTTGTAATTCATCTATAACTTTCAGAAAGACAAAAATCTTTCTGCCCCAGCTGCAGAACTTGGCCAAACTTTCTTTATCTCTCCAACCACTGAAAGGCTAAACGTGCATCGCCTGTAAGGTCCAGCGAGATGTGCCTTCTGCAAAACGCAATAAAAGAACGTTTCAAGAAGCTCCCAACGACCCGAGGGGCTTCCCAAAGCTTAGCCCACGTACTTGAGCTGCCGGGGCTCGCAGTCCAGCCCCGGGAGGAGCAGCCTGGCCGTCTGCCGGATGTCGTCGCTGTCCACGGTCAGGCTGCGCCGGTGCTCGGCGTAGGTGATGGCCACCCGCATCCACTCCATCAGCGGCGGCAGCAGCATGAAGGGGCTGTGGACGAGGGCACAAATCCATCACTGAACGCTGCCTGAGGCAGGGGGGAAAGCTTCACCCCTTCCTGGGCCTGCGAAGGGGGAGGCTGGTACGGATAAAACCCACCCATGGAGGGAAACAGCCAAGGGGGAAGGAGCTGCTCGGCCTCGGTCACCTGAGCAGCTTATGTAATAACTATGTGTGTGTTCTAAATGATCCATAGGCACAGGATGGTTTATTATTTAGTATTTTTATGCTCCTCCGCTAGGAACACTAAAAACATCCTTAATTGTTTGAAACTTCAGGCTAATTCGGCCCTGCCTCCGTTAACCTTGACATTACCATGGCATTTTGTATTTTCTCCTTAGGCAGAGCTCAGCTCTGTCCACCTGAGCCTCCGGACCACAGAGCCGGTGGAGCAGTGAGGTTTTGCTCGATCTGAAGGGTTGCAAGGCAATAAAGGAATATAAATAAGGTAATAACAGCAGCTCCAGCTCGTGATTAGCCCCCCTTTACTCCTGCTGTAAGAATGAACACAGCACTGAAATTACACATTCATATATATATAGGCACCATAATGCTCTCCCACATAACATATCTCATCCACCCTCTCAATATACAGCCAGACTGATCTATTCTGCTTGATTTTTCCCCAAGGATACCTGCCACCCCAGTGGAAGCCTTGGAAGTGCCAGCTGCAATGAAAACACCTCTCCCATTCCCAGTAATGACTTTATTAATGCTGGGGGGGGAGGAAAAAAAAAAAGAGCCTTTTCCATGTAACCATTCAAAAGAAAAGAACTGAGGGGAGGAAGGACCAATTCCTTTACAAAGTTCAGAGAGAAAAAGACACGTATGAGGAAATACGAAATTATTTGGGCATTAGTGAAAGCAGCTGAAGCCATGAAAGGCATTTTCAAAGCCGTGCCTGCGTATGCGTGCGGGCGCAGGAAAGAGCCAGCAGCACCAATCCCGTTAGAAACCATTTATCCATAACGGGATTTGCAAGCAGAACTCCCTTTGTCGTGACTTTGAACACCCTTCAGGCTGGAATGACTCCACTCCGTAAAATATGTGCTGTTCCCATTCCACCAAGGAGCGCCCTAAAACGCTGCCATTATCACTCCACAAACACTATTTTCTCCTGTTCTCCTTTCCTTCTCAGTAGCATCTACAAAATCAGAGGTGTTTTAAGCACCTGATCCGCCCTGGATTGTCAGGGCAAGGGTGTTTTTAACAGGACATTGACTCACTGCTGTTACCAGTTCACTTTTATGTCCAAAAATCAGAATATCAGGGTTGCTACAATCAATCACCACTTCGAAAATCACCCAGTTGTTCATCCATTCAAAGACTTTCTGAAAAGGGGTGGGATGGGGTGGGATGAATCACTTCAGCCCATCCAATTCAGATGGACTTCCCTAAGGGAAGAGCAAGGAATTGTCAACAGGCATTTGGGAACTGCCTTTCAGCAGTCTATTCCAGAGGATTTCAACTCTTATCTGGCCTGGAAAAGAGTCATTCACACTCTTTAAACGCAGGTACTTAAGGGAGGAGCCAAAATTAATTATTTATCCTGTGTATGTACTCTGCAGAGCCTCGAGCATGGGATTCAAAGCTACACAGAGGTGATGAGCACAGAGAGGTAAGCCAGGGAGGCTAAAAGCAACAGAATTAAATACAAAATTAAAGTTACATGGGGAATGCTCCGGAGCACTGGAAAAGCTCATCTTACAAGCGATTCCATCTGGCACCTTCTGTGGTAAATCAAGATTTAGGCCACATCCCCGGCTTCCCCGACGCTCCCGTGGTGGGAACACCGCTGGACAGAGATCCCTGTCCCTGATCAAACCCTGGTCACTGACTCAAGGCCCTGGGCAGCCGGAGCCTGTGGTCAGCCAGCAGCAAATGCCACGGAGTCTGCACCAGAAATAACACCTACGGTGAAGGAATTTCCACTCCGTGAAAAATCCGCATGTGCCAGGGTTATAAATGGCTTCCACACAAGCAGACCTCGGATGTGGAAAACTTGCTTTGGGAGGAAGGGCAAGGAGAAAAGATTTATTTTTTTCCTTCTGTTTCTTTTTTTAATCTCAGCAGATTTTTTTCCAAAGGCTTTAAAAGTGACAGCTCAGGCTGCCTGTGTCCGAAGGGGAGCAGACTTTGGAATGCAAAAAAGCAGTGTCAGGAAGGATGTGCTCATTCTGCTATCCTGATTTTCCAAACCCCACCAATGGCATTGCTGTGCAAAGTGGGTAAATTATTCTTTATTATTCATTACTCTGTCAAGAGTGATTATAATTACTTCAATTGCTATTTCTCTGAAAAAAACTTTATTTCTCTGCAAAACTTCTAGCTTGAGGATGGGTTTGCTATTCCTCCCCCCACACTTTTATCCAACTATTTCCTTTCTCCCATCCTGGCTGTGCTCTGGGAACAGCTCTATCTTACTTTGCTCACTGACACTCCACCAGATAAGCAGCATTATCACAAGCAGAAAGAAGAGGTGCAGTTCAACTAGACGAAACACCAACGCTGGGTCACGTCGCGCTAAGAAAATAAATGAAATAATCCATTTTCTAGAAAATAAAACGCAATTCTCATCCCTGTGGCCCCTTAACCTGGGCATCCATCTGCCTCCAAGGAATCACCGATCATTTCACAGTCTGGAAAACACTGCAGGAGGGGAAGGGGAGAAACCTTCATGGAAAATTAACTGGGAGACGCTGCGAGCTAAAGAATTAATTTCTGCCTCCACACTCCTGCCTGTGCCACGTTCTGCACAGTGCCATTTTCCTCTGGTCTTCCTGACATTTAGAAGCTTTTGGCAGCTCATTAAATCCTGCACATGAAGTGATCCAGCCTTGGGAAGCTGTCATATTCCAGCAGCAGCTCGCTGGGGACACGGAGCCTCATTTCTCTTGGAAGTGCAATGCCACCATGGCTTTGTCCAGCTTTTTTGCCATGAAGCTGTCTTCCAGTAATGCCACACATAAACTGGGAAGGTACACAGGATGGGAAGTAAAATGGGAAGTAAAATGGGAAGTAAAATCACACTGATGTCTGATACTGTCACGTGCTGTCAATACTCCATCCATAAATTCTTTGCAACTCTCTCCATTTGGAATTGGACACTCCATTCCCAATGGGTTGAGAGTGCTCTGAGAAGGAAAGGACTTTATTATTGCTTTCCTCCCCCCTCTTTTGAACTAAACCACATTGTTTTATTTAGACAGATCTGAGGAGGCTGAGCAGCACCTGCCAGAGAATTTATAGCAAGTTTTAGGATAAACTTTTTCCTGGAAAAGGTGCTTTCATTAGAATGGCTTTGGACATGACTGGCACGTGGAGTTCACATGCAGCATCCCCGAGGAGAAGCTGTGGGATCACAGACTTTCAGGGATGTCCATCACAAGGATATTCCCCAAAGATTTCTAAGAGCACTGGGATCAAGATACTTTTGGCAAAGGGAAGTTGATTGTATGCAAAAAGGAGAGAGCTCCAGAGGAGTTAGAAAATCATGTCATCCTTCCTCTGCATTGAACACCTGCTAACTCCGGTGAAAGCAGTGGGGTTTCCCAGAAAAAAAACAGGGAAAGAAAGGTTTGGATTGGAAGAGACCTTAATGCCAATCTCATTCCACCCCCCTGCCATGGACAGGGACACCTTCCACTAGACCAGGCTGCTCAGAGCCCCTTCCAACCCAGAGGAAAAAAGGAAAAAGGAGGCATAAAACAAGGAGGAGCCTTTTTCCCTGCAGACCCACCTCTCCTCTGCTGTTTTTCATTGCCTTCTGTTCTGCCACAGCAAAACAAAGCGGGAGCCAACAGTGACAGCAACAGCAAGAAAGAAAAACCTTGTTCCTCTAAACAAGGCTCTCCTTCTTCTGAAGCAGGAAAGAAAATCCTGTCCTAATGGAAGCAGGTGGGAATGGCAAAATTCACCTCCCTCTTGGCAGCCTGAGCAGGGCCTGAGACACACAGGCACAGTCTCCCATTCTGCCTGTCCCAGGCCTTCTAAGTGATCTAAGTGAACTAAGACACGTGGAAATATCATAATATTTATGGGCAGAGTGGGGTAGCCCATGGTAACTTCCCATATTTGATTTACAGGAACTATACAGAGGCTCCTGCAGAGAAGAATCCCAAATCTTGAAGGATCAGTGTGGGGTTTTGCAAGAAACTCAAAAAAAAAAAAAAAGGGAAAGGTTTTCAGTGCAGTGAGCTAATGTTTGAGTTTACTGCTGGAACCAAACCCTATGGCTTAAAGTCACTAAGATGGAAAAAACCCAAGGATGGCAACAGAGTCAAAAAGAAAGCAGAGCAAAGTCTCATTAATTGGAGAAGGGAAAAGATTCTGTTTGAGGCAAGACAGAGTATATCCAAAACCCACACCATGTCATGCTGATGTGGAAAACAGAGGCATATTTACAATTTGGATTCCCAAACACTAAAAAACCCTCTTCAGACAGCAGGAAAAAAAAAAATATCTCTGAGTATGTAATTATATGTGAATAAAATAACAACAGGGATGTTGATTTAGAAGAAACACAAAACTGTTGTTCCAAAATACAGCCAGCTTCAGTTAGGAGCTATTCCTCACAGATTCAAAAATATTTTACAGAATTTCAAAAACTTCCCACTTTTACAGAGAAAAGACAGGAATTACCATGCTGGGCCCTATTCAAGGATCATCCCAACATGTGCAATGTTTTTCAAAGCAGACAGTCCAGACCCTCACAGAAAAGGAAGAAGAAATTTAATCACGTCCAAAAAGTGTTCTTCTGAATTCCCTTAAAACAATGACTGGCTCACATCTCAGAAGATAAGAGTTCTCAAATTTTCATGGATCGTTATCAAGTTACTGAGGTCTTGGCTTGGCTGTGCCATGAGTTTAGCGAGTTATTCTGCAGTCAGACACTGATGGAATGAAAGCCATCTGGATAATATTATATTTATTGGGATCCTTTCTCCACTGAATCTGCCTTCAGAGTTTCCTCTGCTTAGAGAACATAAAATGGTACAAGAATAGTTTAAATCTAGAACTGGCAGCTCTGATCTTTTGTACCACAGACAGAAATAACACCTTTTCCATCCTTTGCAAAAATAAGGTGCAGCACCAGACAGGTTTTACTTCATGTTACTACAAATCAAAAGGAAACCTAAATTTGAGCTCACTAAAAAAAAAAACCCCAAACAAGAAGTAAACATTGGGAACTCACTATGAATCTTTAAAAAAATCCCCTCAAGTCCATGGTTTATTTATTGTAATCACATTTTACAAACTTTACTTTACCAACAGGGAAAAAGATTCCATTTTGAGGCTGAGAACAAGCACTGGTGCTGCTCTGGAATGTGCCATGTGTCTCATTAGACAGACATGTTTGTAACATCTGTAAAGCTGTGGCAGGAGGAAGGTTTCTAGAGACAGAAAATAATGGAAACCGCCTTCAATTGTATATAGTTGTTGATAAGAGGCAGATAAATAAGCACAAGAGTTTAACTACAGCAATATGGTCATATTTATGTGGTCAGAGATGTGACTGATTCCCATCTTTCCCCCCCAGCCCCACACAGAGCTGTCAGATCCCTGATGGACACCGAGGAAACACAGAGGAAGGGAAACCACTGATCCTGCTCCCTAAAACTCTCTGTAAGGTGAAAACTACTGCAAACAATTTGGGAGAGGAACTGTTGTTCCATGAGTCTGGATCTAATTGCAGTCTTGGCTTCCACGTGGAGCGAGTCCAGAGGAGGCCACGGAGATGCTCCGAGGGCTGGAGCACCTCTGCTCTGGAGCCAGGCTAGGAGAGCTAGGATTGTTCAGCCCAGAGAAGGGAAGGCTCCCAGAAGAATTTAGAGCCCCTTCCAGTGCCAAAAGGAGCTCCAGGAGACCTGGACAGGGACTCCGGGCAAGGGCAACAAGGGGGAATGGCTTCAAAATGCTGGAGGGCAGGTTTAGATGGGATATGGGGAAGGAATTCTTCCCTGTGAGGGTGGTGAGGCCCTGGCACAGGTTGCCCAGAGAAGCTGTGGATGCCCCACACCTAGAAGTGTTCAAGGCCAGGCTGGATAAGGCTTGGAGCCATCTGGTCTAGTGGAAGGTGTCCCTGCCCATGGCAGGGGGTGCAATGAGATCATCTTTAAGGTCCTTTCTAACCCAAACCATTCCATGATTCTATGATGATTCCATGATTCCAACAGGGGCTCTGGTCGGGTCACCTACACCAGATCCAAGCCTTTCCCAGCTGTTGCAAAAAGGTGACTGCCCTGGTTTGCAAGCACAAAACATTTTCCAGACAAGATCCAACCAGTCCAACATGTGGAGTCCTGGTACCCAGGACCCACCCCGAGGAGACCGACCCAGGAAAACCTTGCTGTGCCCAACGATTCCTGCAGCAAAGGAAAACACTGGTACATTTTGGAGCAGGACACAAACACAATTTACATGCACGAAAGGGATGAGCCTGTAACAGCACGCTGGGTGATAGTCAGAGATAAACACGGGCACAGAGCCAGGGTGGGGTGTCTGCTATTCTTGGATCGGCCTTGATCCTGTGGGCAGAAAAACCAGGAGGTGACTCCTACGGTGCATTCCAGCAGCTACGCTGGCAAACTAACAACAAAAAAAACCCCCAAAATCCAAAAAGTCCCCTTGCTATCTCCAAGCAGATTTATCAGCGTGGTTCTTCACTGTCCACGGCCGAGACTCTTCCTTCCCCAATTTTGTTTTTTTGCCCATTACACATAATTCCCAGCAGCAGGAGCAGGATTGAGAGAGCAGCCCTTTTAGTTAGGGCTTCAATCTGATTTGCCAACGTGCATATGTTAAAAGCATATGCTGGCTCTGGAGCCAAACCCAATCTGCCAGATTCAATCACCGAGCTCGTTTTCAGGGCCCGGTTGTAAAATCCTGCCGCAGAGCATCGCCGCGCTCACCAAAACTGCCCGGAGCTCCCCGAGTGAGAGCTGGGTGAGCAAAGAGCCAGAGAGGTAAATGTTTGTTTTGTGCAGCCCTGGAATACTGAGAGCTGTTCGAATTCATTGTAACTGGAAAAGTTTGTTCGGCTGAACAAAGACGATCCTCACCGAAGCAAAGGGGTTTTCACAATAAAGAGGGAAACGTTTCCCATTCGCATCACAGTCCGAGCCAAATCCCAATTAGTGTTTCAAAAGACGTTTTGAGACACAAAATACTGGTATCTGGAGGCAAAACATTTCGAGGTTAGAGAGATGATTCTGTTCCTTTCGGGACTAATAAAAAGTGGATGAAGCTCCCGTTTTTCTAATTGCTTGACTGACGTGACAGCTCCTGTGCGGTGTCACGCTCCTGTGAGCGCGGACCTCGTGTGTCGTGAGTCACCCCGCTGCTGATGTCAGTGCTTCCCTCATGAAAACCCAAGTAGTCTTTTGGCTCTTCATATTCCTGGAATCCGAGATGTTCCAGGACCTAATTTAGCGTGAAGGCACGAGGAACACACCAACCCATGCGCGGATGAAAGGAATGGATTTTGGAGCTCTCTCAGGTGCAATAATGCAATGTGTGCTCTAGAATCAGGTACCCACTCCACCCAACAATGTAATTTAAGAGTCCATTTGCTTGAATAAACGGCATTTGAGCCCACGGGGTGTAGCATTTGTGAATGAAAAGGCAGCACTCTTCTCTCTAACAGTGCCACATAAGACACACAAAATCTGTCATCAATGGAAGTTCAGAAGGAGAAGGAGCATCACTGCTGGATCAAATAGATCCCAGTGTGGTATTTTTAAAATTTTTTAACTATTATCTTGCAAGAGGACATCACTCTGTCCTAATGGCAAGCTGCTCAATGAACAAATTTCACCTAAATCTTCAAGGAGCTTCTGCTTTGTTCCTCAGTTCCTGTCTTAAAATACTGAAGAGCTGCCGTGCAGAATGAAGTTCTATTTGGTGCCAGTGGTGAATGAATTTGTTTCTGCTTTTTACTGGAAAGCATAAGGAGTTCCATGTCTGCATTCTGCCTTAAATAACTGAATAAATAGTGCCATGTAAGGGTATAGATATGAGAAATGCAAGCAACAGAAGTGCCCTCAATTTAAAGAAAACAACTGTTGCAATGAAGTCCTTCTACGCTAGACTAGAGATCATCTCATTCTTCCATTTTTTGTTTAACACTGTGAAATCTCCCAGTTTCAAACTCTTTTTATGGTTCTATCCCTGGGATTTTTATGGTCCTATCAATGGCTATCACTGAGCCTAAAAAGCACCAGGAAGGGCAGACATAACAGCTTGACTCTGGGATTCTCGTAGGTGGATTTAACTGGCCAAGCCCAAATTCTTTCAGTTTTCCAATATCCTAAATTTAGAGCATGCATGCATTACATTGCAACATTTGGAGCTTCTCAGCAGATGCCACAAATTCCAGCTATGAAGTCTGCTTTCAGTGCCAGCAGCGCTGCTGAGCAGCCTCTCCTCTGCCTGTGACAGTGCAGGAACTTTCCCTGAATTACAAGTGGGAATAATTAAAATAATAAAAACACCACAATATACGGATGCAGGAGATCTTTCAGCAGGTAACAGCTTGGCCTAACCAAGAGCAATGCTGACAGGACATGTGGAAAAAAGGCTCTTACCTTGACACCCTCAGGATGTAGTGGCCAAATGCCAGCACTGAGGAGGCCAGAGGCATAACCAATACTCCCCTACAAAGCAACTTGTCATGTTACCAAAGTTTTATATCTATTTCTCACGGATTCTGAAGTACAGAGTTGCAGATTTTATGCCACGACTCAGCAAGTGACTGATTAAGGCACCAGCAATGTTTGTTTATACCCTGACACCTGCAGCACAGGTGGATGAAAAAACCCAGCTGTCACACAAGTCAAGGTTATCTGTTACCCCATCTCTCTCTCCCTAAAAAGCCACACTTAAATAGCCTCATATTAATAGATTAGATAATCATTCTAATGGGGGGAGTAAGAGAATGAAGTTTTCTCATGCACAGCCAAAACCTGTTCTTGCAACAGGCCCAACCTGGTTCATGCTGACCACAGGAGAGGGTGCAGCACTGTGGTTCCTACAGGAACACGGAGGAATTTCAAGCTCCAGCTGCCCTCTCAGCTAATGACCAGCGTGAAAAAATAATAATAATTTTTGTTTCTAATACCAAATCACAAGGATTTTTTTTTTTCTTTTCAGCCCCATTAAAATTCTGCTGCCAGAAAGCAGATCTAAAACCACAGAAGCACCAATGATTGATGTGACAAAAATGACAAAGCCAAACAGGCATCTGTTCTAACACCAAGTGCAATGTGCACAATTATTCTTTCTCAGCTTGTTGAAGAAAATACCAGCATTCAAAAACCTTCACCTGCTCTAGACTTCAGTACCTGTTGCTTGAATAAACTGTTTTATCAGCACCCAGTGCTCTGTATTCCAAACACAGAGTAATCAACAAAATGTTTATGAGACATGGGAAACATCTCCCTTCCCAGAGTTTCTACCTCAAAAAAAACCACTGAAGAAACAAAATTATTTGAGAAATAAACTGGCTTTCATTTGCCTTTGGTACTTCTGGGCCCTGACTATGTGAATGAAGCTGTACAGAACCAAAACTGTGCAATATCACTTTACTGGGGCAAACTGTGCTCTCAGATTAAGCCAGTTTGGCCACTTACCCTTAAATATCTTGAGTGCCTCAGCCCAGACAGTTTAGCAGACCGAAAGTGGCCCCAAAGTGTGCTAATTAAACTATTGTAACTTCTTGTGCAAGGAGGAATGGGATGCCCAGATGGGAAGTCACTTAAGGCACATATGTTTCTGTGATGTTCTAAGACTCTTCAAGAGAGACCCTTCCCGAAGGATTTGGCAGCCCCACCAGGGAACTGAGCATTGGCTACCTGGCACAGTGCAGAGCTGCACAGAGAGAACTCTTAATCACCCAGTCTGGCTGCTGGGAGCACTAGGATGACAAGAAGCTACGTTCTGAGCAGGTTATGTTGGCCCTGTTATAATTTCATGCTATAATTTCCTGCTCCTGTTCCTCTCAACTATCTTCTGGAACTGCACCACGGACAACTCATCCTTTCCCACTGAAAAGGTCCCCAGTTCTGCAGCACCTGCCTCAGAAGAGCCCCACGTTTCTCTGGAAGGATCTTTTCCACTTCTGAACGAAGCCAAAGGGGTGAGGAATCGTTCACTGAATTCCTTCCAGCAGCAGAGAGTTTTCCAGCAAGAATAAAACCTTCCAGCTTCTGCCCTGCCCCTTCTATTCTCTAGCCATGATGATAGACTTTCCAACCCCTGGAAGAGAGACCTGCAGGTACAAACTCTCCAGTGGAACCTGAGCTGCCAGTGGTTTGACTCCAGGCTGGAATTGCCCCTTCCAGCAGCATCATCCCAGACTGATAAGCAGCACCAGCAAAGCACAGCCTGGTCCCTCATCTCCCAGCAGACACATTAGACCAGCACCCATGGGATCAACACCAGGTGCCTCAGCCCCAGAAGAATCCAAACCCAGGGCTGAATCAGCTCAGACATGCAGCTCATTTGAATAGGATCTGTCTTGCAGAGCAGAGTGGTTTTTAAAACACACAGTTCAGCAGTTGCTGTAAAAAAACACGTGATTAAAATGGTGCAGTTTAGCTCCCCAGGTGACCACCAGGCCACTCGCAGGGATGGGATGGGGAAGTGCAAACTGGCTTTAAAAAGGAAACCAAGCAGAGACACCCCAACCTAGGATTACCCCAGGGAAAGCTGAGGTCTGATCTCCACAAGGTCAGAGAGAGAAAAGGATTGTTGCCATTACCATAAATTACACCCGGCAATATTTACTCCACGGAGGAGCCTTGCTCTCAGCAGTGTGTTACAAAGATGTCAGGAACAATAACAGCAAAACCCCCAACAACCTGCCAGCCCTGGCTGCTGCACAAGCAAAGGCTCGGGATTGTATTTATTTAGCGTGGCCCCTGTTACAGCACCAGCTGACTCCTTCCTCAGGAAACAGGCCAGTTCTGCAAGGGAAGGGCTGTAATTCAGTCCAATAGGAAACAATATTAACTTCAATTGGAAACAGCAATTACTGAAAAAGGAGAAACTTGTTGGCTTGTTACCATGATCGTTCTTTGCAACGTGCCCAGAACTTTTCATCCACAGAGCGACTGCTTTTTAGTTGTATTAGTTACAGGAGCACTGTGCTGGTATCAGGATACTGTCCTTAAGGATCTATGCCTAGGAAAAACGGAGACAGGCTGGCAGTGAGAGACAGCCAAACCTGCAAGAGTCAAGCAGAGGGATGTAGGCTCTCAGTCAGTGCTCTACTATTTCAACAGGCACTGTCTGGAAGGTGGAAAAAGAAGCCAGAAGACCTTGCCTTATTCATTCCTCTGTTTCTATAATGCTCTTAACAGTTTTGTTACGTTGCCCTGGATTATTTTCCCTTCATTTTAAAGCAGTATTCTCATCATGAGCGGCAAACAACAAACAATACACAACCCTAAAGGTACTGGAGATTCCTGTGTGCACCAGCCCCGGGAATCCAGGCAGCTGAGTTGCCAGGCTCTCATCTTCTTGCACCTTCTTTTTTATCTGAACAGATGGAAACTCAAGGGGAGAAGCCAAGAACTTAACGTAGTTACAGTAATTACTGGGGCTGTAATTGCAGGGTGGTAACACACACACACACACAGTGGCTGTCCCCTCTTCACTGCTAAACCAGCCAGCCAGAGATCATCTCTCCACTTCTCAAACATTTTGACAGACAGGGACTTTCACCAGAAGCGGCTTAGGTCAGAGACGGCCTTTCTGGGGATTTCCACCCAGCGCTGGGGTTAAGAGCAGAAAACAGTGGTTTTCAACCAAATGTTTTGTACCTGACAGGAGCCAGGACTGTCAAACACCTCACGCTTCTCCAGGTAGGTGGTGAGGATCAATCACTGCCTGCTGAAGGACCAGTTCCAGGGGACAAGGTATTGATTCCTATCGAGCGGGAAATTACCAAGTGGAGAGGCGTAAAACAACCTTGAGGAGAAACACTGTAATTAAAACCACAGAAGCACAGGACAGCTGGGGTTGGAAGGCACTTCTGGAGATCATTCAGTGCAAAACCCCCTGCTCAAAACCAAGGTCAGCTGGAGCAGATTGCCCAGGACTACATGAAATGGGTGATTTTTTCAGGTGTCCTGTCCCACCTGTATCAGTGACATTTGAGACTTCTCAGACCATGAAAGTCACAGCAAGGTTTCAAGACAGCCCAAAAACCTGACATATTTCCCCTGCCTCTTTACTCTCCACACAGTCTGCTCTGTGCTGCTCCATTTCACACACACTGAGAACTCTCCACCTCGCAATTTTGCAGAGAATTTAAATAAAGCTGTGTTTGTACCACACCCCTGCTCCAAAACAGAAAGATCAGAAGATGCAGGCGCCCCTTTGGAAACACTACAATAACACTACAAATTGCTTACAGCCAGCAATGTGGAAGAAAGGCTGGTCTGTCCCAGGTGTGAGATATGTAGAGTTAAAAAAAAAAAATAAAATAAAATTGAGCAGCATTTGTTTATACAAACAACATAAAAGAGAGCGGGGAAAATATCTAATTCAGAGTGGAGTGCACTGCCAGCTTCAGCAAGTTACACTTGGATGGATTCGATCCTCAGGGTTTGCAATTAACTCCCTTCGCCACTGCCAAGGTCATCTCTCACATTCCAGTTCTGCAATCTTTGAACTATAAAGAAATGAACAACTAAAAAGATTACGAGACGTAAAAATACCTCAATAGGTGGTGCCAGGCACAGGCAGGAATATTCCAGGAACGGAAGCGTAACTGGTGTCTGTCACCTACCGACTTTAGCCAGGCTTGTTTTAATTCCCTTCCCTTTAATATTCCATAAACACTTCATCCCGGGTTTCTCTTCAGCCTTTCAGTTAAAATACCAGGAGCACATATGCAGGAGATCCATTGCATGGGCCCTGACTCTGTCAAAAAGTCATGTTTTTGTCATTTTGACCTAGAAGTTACTGCTGAGATGTCCCATAAACAGCAGGAAGGTGAAAGCTGCTCATCATAAACGTGCTAAGCCAGCGACTCCTCTTTATAAAATGATACATGTTCCCAGATCTTGAAATTGTGGAATATACTCAATGTATTGAACTGCTTGAATATGGGCTCAGCAAATAAATGATCCAGCCTGAGGCCAGGAACAGCACTGCCAATGAACAGTTAATTTCAGTCAATAGGTACATGTGGGACTGCAGCTTATTGGCCTCCCAAATAGGGCTATTCATGCCATCCTCCTTGTGAATGAGTATCTCAAAATCACAATTAAGTCTGACATTAACCGGTCAGAGTGTGAAAAATGCATGGCAACAGCTTCTCTCCTTGTGTCGGTGGAGAAAGTTGATCTTATCTGCTTATAACCTTCTTATTCTTCTAATAAATCTACCAGACTAAGATTTCATCAACAGCAAATAGCTTTTTTTTTCCCTCCTTTAAAAAAGGAGGGCACATTTCTATATCCCCTCTGCACAAGCAATGCCCTAGTGGCACAGTTCAATGTAAGGCTTCCTTCTCTCCCTATATTTAATCAGTACATTTACACCAAAATAGCTCTGGGGGAAGAAAAAATAAAATCAATGGGCTGTGGCATGGGGATGGGACTGCAATATCTGGACACGTCTTTCTGTTGACTCCAGGGATCCTCTGAGAGGATTTAAGTCCTGTTAAATTCTGTATGATCACAGCATTTTGCTCTCTCAAGGCAAATAAGTGGAGCAGGGTCTACTTTTATTATTCCTGTACACCTATTTTTGAGCGGTGAGGCAGCTGCAGACAGAATGGAAATGTATTCAAATTTCTCAGACAAGTGACCCCAGAACCTGTTTTATTGCAGACCTTTTTCAAAGGCACAACACACTGAACTAAGTGTATCAAGTTCTGCTCCTGATACTGCACGGAAACAATAGGGTAATGGCTGTAAAATAAAAGAATTCAGACATAAATATATTAAATTGGAATTAGGAAAGACTAGGCCACAGATAAATCTAAAAGACAGGCAATGATGTAGCTATTACACTTAATAAAATTCCATAAACCTGCACTTAAAAGGAGGAGAGGGGGAAAAAAGCCTCATGACAGATCAGTGAGAGTCTGGAAAGATCCATCTGGAGAAGAGATTTGTCCTAAAAAGCCTTAACCAGCTCTGAAAGCAGGGATCCCTCTCAGTGATGTTGAGGATGCAGCTCAAGCAAACACAGGTCTCAGAGGCAGGCTCTGCAGGTTATTCCTGATTTTCCTTCTTTTCTTGCCAGTTGGATGCCCATGCTGTGCCAAGCGAGACTTTTTGGAGACAATTCACATTAATAACTGAGATATTAAGCACTCTCTTTAATCTGAATTGGTATCTTTGCATAAATGTGATCCATGTGACCAAATCACTCCTGTCCCAAGCAATTCCAGAAGGAGCATTCAGTTGTGCCAGGCGTTTTCTGATCCCAGGGAAAGAACCCGGCGAACCGTGAGGGAAAGGAGCTGCAGGCTCTAATTATTTCTAATGATGCACCTAGAAATCACCAAGTGAAAAGGCACTGAGAAAGAGCAAAGTCATGCTTTTTCAAAACATGAAATTTAGGAAATGGGATGAGACCACTGGATGGTCGCTGAGGATTCAGAAACAGCCATGGCACAGGAGGCTCTTTATTAGCATTGCCCACTGCAAATCAATCAATCCATCAATCCTGCTCGGGCAGGATTTTGACACTGTATAAGGGAGAATTAATTTGGACCCAACCCTAGTGTCTGTTTCAGCCAAAGTAAGTTAAGATTATACACAAGACAAAAAATACCAAGTTCAGCCAATGACGATTTAAATCAATAGCTTGGATGTGGGAGAAATAGAGCATTTGAGCAAATGGCACTGGAAAATAGCGTGAAAGGGCTACAATCTTTTCTTCTGTAGCATTGATGCATCTTCCTTCAGAATCAGCTGCATTTTTCACCCTCTCCCAACAAATAATGTCTCAGAGCAGGCATTGCTGGAAATACTCCACAGAAAGGAAACCCAAGTAGGCAGCTCAGCTCCTTCCTCCTCCTGCCCCAGCTAACGTGGCAGAGAGAGTCCTTTTTTCCTGCTTGACCCTCCTGAAAAATATGGTTTGCACGTTTATCCATGGGCTCTGGATCACGTGAGGTAACAGATGCAACGGGAAAGCTCCGGTTAGAAGCAGGAAAAAACGCAGGTCGCTTTGGAGCCTTGTAGGTTGTAGAGCAGCCCCTGAGCTGGCAAGCAGGATGAGCAGCAGCCTTCCTGAAGGATTTTCTGGGATGAGGGAGAAGCTGAGTGAGCCCAGGTTTGTTTACAAAACAGACTTCTCTGGAGAAGCAGCAAATCTGGAGCCTGCACGTGGCAAACATTCTCTTTCCTTACGAGGTGGCCCCTGTGTGACTGCAGCTGGGCTTCTTGCAGTTTTCCAGCCGAAGAGCTGTGAATTTCCACCACACTGGCAAGCCCCAAAATTTTGCTGTTGGCAGCTGACAAATCCTCCACCAGCTCTGGAATTTCCCCAGCGTTTTGCTGGATTTTCACTGGCAGGCTCAGATGGGTACAGTCTGTGGGCTTCTGCTGATGTAAATAGTTTTATGCTCGCTGATGTTTGGAATAAAATAATGCACCAGCAAACTCAGACAACATGTAAAACTTGGCACGGCTGCAACTTGGACAGCTTGGAAAGGCCTGACATGGCTGGATCCACAGGCACCGATGGACAAGCCTGGAATTAGCTACAGAATGTTCTACAGACCAACAGTACCAACAATAGGCAGTAATTCACAGGTTTTTAATAGGAAAGGGAAGGAAGCTCAGCCTACCCAAACCAACAGATAATCAGCTATACAAGGAAGCAGGATCCAACTTTTTTGCCTGTTCTTAGGTATTAGATCACGCTGACTTTCCTGCAACAAATGCTGCAGGCACATGACAACCAAAAAGAGACAGGATGAGGGCAGTCCGTGGTGTCTATTCCCAGTTTTTAGGCTGGACCACTATCCTGGCCAAGTAATTAACCCAGGGCAGACCAGTCCATTCAGCTGTAAAATGAGACTAAATATTGACCTCGATTTGGGCTCTCTGGGAGCTGACAAATACTCCCCAAGATAAGCATCACCACGAGAGCATTCCTGCCTTGACACACCATTAAAAATAAAACAAAAGCTTTATGTCCCGCTTGGGGGAAAGTGAAAAAGGAGAAAGAAACTTCGTTTACCTTTGAATGGCTCTTGTCAAGTCACAGGATCCCAAACAATCCCGGCAAACATGCTCTGGGACATGAGCTCACGCTGCACGAGTGCTCCCAAGCCCAGCCAGCCTGAGATAAGCAATGGGAGAAATCCCAGAGCAGGAGCAGAGCAGGGAGAGCAGGAGTGCCTCGTGTCTCCCCGCTCTTCGTGGTCCAAAAACACATTGCCTGACCCCTGACACAACACAGGCTGGGATCTCAGAGAAAATAAAAATATCTTATTGCCCAGCAGAGGCCTTTTTTGCAGCAGCAGCACAGACAGAGCTCTGCTGACACCGAGAAGCTCTGAGCCTCCAGGCACTCAGGTGTATCCTCACTGAGCTCATGCTCACCTCAGGGTCTGATTTCTTTGCCAAAAATATTGCACAAGTGGCACTCTGTGTCTGCAAAACGCTTCCTCAGGTGTCCTATTTGACCCCAAAGAGCAGATGGTTTATTGTCTGTGCAGCAGACAAGGTCATTCCGGGGGGGTTCTAAGTGGGCCATGGCTTGGTGTCACAGCAAACAGCTGCATTCACTTTGGAAATGTTTAATGTTTTGCTTAAGGCACCTGAGTGCTTTCCATTCAATTCTCCCCCCTCTCCTCCTCCTGCTTCAACGCCTTCACCTGAAGGTACCAGAACCAAACATCACCAACCCACAAACTTTGCAGAGTTTCAGCCTATTGGTACCCCAAACCATTCACATACTCCAGAGAGCTCTAGGGATGACTCCATCCACCCCACTGCTGCAGGACTCTCCAGTTTCCTCACCTCAGGTCTTCTGCCAAGGTGTTTGGCATGGATAACACCCCACTCGTGTGGGTTTAAACTGGCTCTGTTTACCGGGGTGCCTCAAATCTGCAAGTGTGTCTTGTTTTCATTCCTCCTGCAGTTTGCTGCAGGCGAAGTTCGAGCTCAGAAGCTCAGCCAGGCTTTTAAAAGCCCTTGATGGCACGTGACAACCTCCATTAGGCACCGTTTCAGAACTGAATCCTAGGCTTGCCTTCACGCTGAAGACCTTCCAGACCCTACAGTGTTGTGATTTTCACAGTACTTTGCATGGCAGTGTGGCACACTGAGAGCCAAGATGAACAGCAGATTGTCAGGCCCGTAGGTGAGCAACTGCAGTTCCTTCCACCGAATCAGCGTGGCTCACGGATCTTCCCAAAAATACCCAGGTTTTGCCTAGTCTGCAGCTCTAACAGCCACCCCTCTCTTTGCTCCGTTTCAGATCCACAGATTTATAGATTTAGGCAGGAGCACAGGGACTGAACACAAGCAGAACAGGTCAGCATTATCGTCCTTGCTCGTGGCCGAGATTTTTCCAGCGGAAAAGCAAACTGGGACTGCAGTGCGTGGACCGAGCATATTCCAGAAAGTGAGCTCAAACACACACAAGAGAGATGCCGAGTTTGCAGCTGATTTAGCACAGCCCAGGGAAGAATAAAAGAACTGGGCTTGCACGGCCTTGCCAAGTCACATTAGGTGAATCAGCGCCCTCGTCTCTCACGCCACGAGTGCGGCATCTCGCACGCAGCCTCGGCTGTCCCTGCTCCGCAGCCAGGACAGAGCAAACCACCTCCCCTGCTAAGTGCTGCCAGCAGAATCCATCCCACTGGCTCTGCTAAGTAATGTGCCCACAGCTCAGGACAGCGGGACACAGACAGGCACATCCTGGACCAAACGAAAGGTGAGGTTTGATGGTCAGCATGAATTTCATTTCCAGGTTCCATAAATTTTTCAAAGCCAGCCCTTTTAAGTGCTCAGGTTCTGTTTGCTTTTTTTTTTCTTTAAATGTCAATTTTTGCTCCATTTTAATATATCCTCTTTAATTTCCTTTACAGCTAAGTACTGGTCAGAGAAAAATGGCAGAAATTTCCCTTACCCCAGCTGTTGTAGGCTCTAGTGCGGATTTCAAAACAGAATAGAGCTGCAGCCTGCATTCCAAAAAAACTCTGGTGAACCATGTGAAGAGCATTGTTTGGAAGCAATTGGAGAGATAACTGCTCTCCTGATTTAACTCATTTATTATCCCCAGTGTACAAAACAAGTAGCTGCAGTAACATCATCACACTGGGAGCGCTGAAAAGAACACAAAATAGAAAGCCTAATCTACATTTCTGATAGGAGCTGTTCAGCAGCCTCAGCTGTACCACTGTGGGAACCAGTGGCACAACTTTACACGATCTGGCCTCATGAAAACTCTTTTTTTTTTGCACAGTGTGCAAACATGCAATGCAAAATGAACAGCCTTGCAGTAGGGTAGGGCATTTGATTAAGGTCAGTGAGCCCAAAAACTGAGCTACCTGCAGGCTGAGTTGTGCAGCCAGGGCTATTCCTATTTTATTCAACTTAATTCCTCTTGATTCTTTGTATGTGTACATCAGTTCTGCTCTTTTTGAAAAGATTTCAGGGGAGAATCAAACATAGACAACCCTTTTTTTACTTCTGTAATTAATTATTTGTGTGTTATTACGATTTCATACTGATTTTAGAAGCTAGGGCTGAGTACAGTAGAGCCCAAGGTGGGAAGAAGAAACCATGTTATTTACAAAGCTGCAGAGATGTTCTTTCCCTGCTCACCTATCCAACCAGCACTTTGCTTTTTTACTTTGTGAGTGTGGCCTCAACACATCAATACACCGGGAAACTTCCCAACAACAAGCTGCTCTTGGAAAAAGCCAGGATAGAGCTCTCCCTTAGCCTGATGTCCAGCAGGCTAAAGGACATCCAAAAAGTAAGCTAGTATAAATAGTGGATAACCAGAAAACAGAATTTCCCATTTAAGATGTCTGAAATAAACAGAAACTTGGATGTGCACTTGGAAGTGGGGAAACGAGTCTGGAGCTGCCTGGGTCTCCCTGCAGAACGCAACTGGGGAGAGCAGGAGCTGCCTGACCTGTCCAGGAACTCAGCTCTGAGGGCTCCTCAGCTCTCCTGTGCCACCAGCCTGTCGGGCAGACTGCCAAGGAGCTGGGCAGGAAGGAAACCAGGGAGGCTTCCAACAGAAAAAACATCCCGCTGGAAAATTTCTGACCGCTCTAATAATGGGCCTACTTTCAGAGTCAGTTACGGAGCTGGCAGAAGGCAGGGAGACCCACTGCCTTCCCTGCTCAGTTCCTGGCTTCCTATATCAATTTCTTTCTACTCCAGACACACAGCACCAACCGAGGTAATCCTCGAGTAGGATGTCCGAAAATCCCTCGTGCCCTGCTTTTTCCCAGAACGATGACAATTGTTAATTGGCGCCATTCAGGAGGTAACATTTTTTTTGGGGGGGGGGGGGGGAGGAAGGCCTTTCCTGCTTTAGGCAACCACATGTACTTTTGGCAAGGTCTCTAGACAAGCCCTGTTGGCAGCACACAGCCTGTGCCTCGCTCGGAAAGACTGCACGAAAAAACAGCTCACTTTCCAGCTCCCATTCCAAGGCTTCGCAAATCTGGCAGGGCTGACAGCATAATCTGGCCTGGCTGCAGGAATAACTGATGCCTCCTCATAGGTAGCATCCCACAAAAACCGCCCTGGCAGCCCAACAAAAGGAGCCCTTTCAGCCCGCTCCGTCCCTACTCCCGGCTGACCGACCTACCGCTCATTGCTCAGCGTCATCCTCGGAGGGTCCAGGTTGGGATTCTCCATGGACTCCATCTGGGGACAGCGTAGGAAGTAGTAGAGGGTGTGGAGGGCGTCGGGGGACCAGGAGATGGGCTGCTGCTGCCGGGTTTGCCTCACGGGGCTCATGCCAGGGCGGACGGTGTTCAGGCACTGCATGTGGTGCATGGCTCGTGAGACCAGATCACCTGCACACGCAAGAGAGAAGATACAAAATCATCTCTTTGCTACTCATCCACAGACCTTTCAATCACACTTTTGGAACAAATCAAAGCTCAGAGAAACGTTTGCTGCGTGCACAGAGTTTCCTCCACGAAGGCAGAGGGTGTCCTGTGCCTCAGGCTGCCACCCTGCAGCGCTTTCTTTCAAAGACCAAGTTATCAGTTAGAAAACATGAAATGAAACACCAGGTTTTTTGCCTGCCCACAAAAACTGCTGGTATCTTTGTAAAATGTCCTCTGCCCAACCTGAGAGCAATGGTTTCCCAAGGCAAAAGCCAGCAGCACCAATTCAAACACTTTACTCTCGTTTTTGTCAGGAGGTTGCTCCCGTTTCTTTCAACTGGGTCACGCTGTTCTACCCTCCTGCCCAGGAACTTGAGACAAATCAGTGACATTATGTTCAAGACAGAAACCCCTTCTTTTAGGGATCTGCTGCTCCCATTCTCACTCTTAGCTGCAGGTTTCTCCAGAATGACAAGACCTGACCCTTTCATGAAAAAGCCAATCGTTATCATGCTGGCTGTCACAGGCTGTGCCAGAAATTTGTCCCTTAGCATCATAAGAAGCTCAGTCCAGGAGGTCTCTGGGCTTCTCAGTCCTCTTGGTCATTGAACTGGAGCAAAGCTGCATCTGTGTCACAGCAGGGTGGACCTGAGGAGGCCTGGAAGAAGGTGACCTGTATCACACAGTTGCACTTGGAATTTTAGGACCGCAGATTTTTAAAAAGTTCCCAGAGCAATAACCCCCCAAAGCTGGTCTTTTTGCAATAAACTTGCTTTAGGCACGCCCTGTTTACTCCCCTTGTATTGTGGTGCATTACAAACCCTAAAAAGCTTTAAAAGCTTCATCTTTGAGTAGTGTGACTACCAACCAGTGAGCCGACTTACTACTAGAGATTACTATACTTAGCTAGGATCTATTTTTTCCTTGGGAGAATCCTTTGCTGCTTTATGTTTTACAGTCCCCTCAAACTCTCACAGGAAACATGGCTCCATTGTGTCCAAAAGTTACAATACTGGGAAAGGATGGAACCGAAATAGTCGCCCCATCACAAAGCTGGCTCCTGGGAAAGCGCCCTGAGCTTGAGCAGCTCCACATATGCAGCAGCAACACCTCCCTCTCAAAATTCTTAGCAAGTTATTATTTGTTCATTTATATCTAAAAGCAAAGCACTGAATTTGCCAGCCAGAAGCCCTGGGGCTCTACTGTTACACAGGAGAAACCCCCGCGAAGCTACTGTATGTCTAAACGTGACATTTTTAGTGGCTCAGACCAACGGAGTGCTAAAAACCTCAGTTTGCAGTCTAAAGCCGTGCCACTCCTTTGTTGTGCAGCACATTCAGCTTTAAGGACCCACTTCAGAATAATAAAAAAAAATCCTTCTAACAACTCTGCCTTTCCACTTCAGTAGCTCCGGGATCCGCACGTTTTACGAGAGCATCACGAATCCTCCGGCGCTGGTGCTAACACAGAAGTCTGCACGGTTTATAGCACAAATGCATCTGGAATTCGAATTTTCAGCTCGGAATAACGTTCCTTCTCCTTTGCACACTCACTCTATTTTTCTGGCAACGTGCAGCAACATTTTTTTAAAAAAAAGTAGGCAACTGTATCAGGAGATCCATTCACTGGATGTACTGACCAAGTTGGCCGGGCAGGAACGGGGGAAGAGGGAGAGAGAGGAAGCTGTATTCAATCTCAGGCCCTTGCTACAAATGTTCTCTTGTGTTCCAGGATAAATAGAGGTGTGTTAAAGGAATTTGAAAACCTCAAATTAAGGCAGGTTGCAAAATAAATGGTGAAACCCACAAACTCCTTACTGGCCCTGGCATTCATTAGCATTCAGATGGTGCAGACCCAGAAAGTGATGCCAGCAGAAACGTTGCAAGGGAAAAGTAGACCAGGAAAACACAAATCATTTTTGTTTACTTTAAAGGGGCTTTGTGAGTACTCTAGGAATGGAACTTTTCATTTGGTCAGCTTCAAAAAAAAAAGAAAAAAAAAGAGAGGTTGAACAAGTTTTTGTTACCAGAGCGCTCTCAGATTTTCTTTTTCCTTCGCTTTTTTGTTTTTTAAGTAACCAAAAAGCTTTTTCCTTGAATATCCTGGACATTCCCACTGCAGAAACACTAACAAAGAGAACCCTCTTTGCTGTCTGAGGGAGTTTTGCCATGCTCCACAAACGCACAGGAGAGGCGTCTAGGAAAGGGCATCCAACTTCAGTTGGCAGTAGCATCACTACCAAAAAAAAAAATAAAATTAAAAAAAAAAAGAGAGGGAGAAGCCACACCTTACAATCCTACACCTCTCCAGGTGAATTAGATACAAAGCAGACTAATGAAACCAGCTCATTTTCATAAACAGCACCACGAGACAATTAAATCTTACCCAACATTAAACGCTGCTCACGCTGTCACAACAGCGGCAACGCTCCTGCTGCCCCTCAGCAGCGCAGGGATGGGCTCTCCCCATCTCCTGGAAGAAACCCACGCTGGATTACGCCCCAAACTCACTCAGTTCCGAGATGCTCCCGACGCACGTGGCCAGCAGGGACTGCTCCAGGGTCCGGAGTTCCAGCTGGGCGTAGGCATCGGCCCGGCCGTCGCTGCACACGGAGCCGTCGTGGTAGGGGCTGAAGTAGGCAGGGAGGGACAGCACACCTGGGGCAGAGCACACAACACACCTCTTACAACTGAACCTGCACGCGTGGGAAGGCAAATCCCTCCAGGAGGGACACAGAACTCGCGCCTCTCGTCGGGAATTTCTGAGCAGTTCAAAGGAAAATCTAACAGCGCCGTAAACACCACTGGAACGGCTGGAACAGGGAAACCAGGCTCCAGGGAGTCAGGCTGGATGTTCCTACAGCCTTTAAAAGCTGGTAACAAATTGCAGTCGAGATAAAACTACATGAAAAGCTTTGGTGAAGTCTCTGCTCGTGTTTATACAACAACTGGGCCGTGCACACACGGCTCGCTGCTGAACAGCTGTATGCAGATCCCCAGATAGGAGGGCCTGATTTGGAGAGATGTGGAATATAGCCTGGAGTCCACCTCATCCCTGCAAACAAAACCAGGGGCCGTGCCAGCCCTTTGAACCTGCCAGGCAGTTTCAGGTGCTCAGACTGTGGTTTCTACATGTGCAAACCTCTGGATGCGCCAAAGGACGCCCAGGAGTTTTGAGGTTGATTATATTTTCATCTCGGTAAATGACCCCTGTATGAGAGAGAGAGAGATTAGGAAGATAATTACATTGCACATGCATTTGCCACACACACACACACACACACTCCCATCTCCTCTTCTTGCACACATCAGTACAAATGCACAGGAACTGTGGCACAGAGAGAAGGGGGAATGTGACCTCCAGAGTGGACGTGAGGCAGGGACACAGGACAGGAGACTGCCCCGCCTCTTCCAGTGGCACCCTGGGGTGGATCTGGTGCCACCGCATCCACAGGGCGGGTGGGCTCCAAAAAGCCACCTGCAGTCACCCAGCCAGTGCTCTTGTGCCCTCACTACCACCCCATTTTTAATTAAAATCCGCCCCGCAATTCCAGCAGCACCTCCTGGCCCAAATTCTCCGTGATTCCAGACGAGGCCACTTACAGCAGCCACGACTGCCTGTGCTCTTAGCCTGCTGCATCCTGTATTTTTGCTTTTTAACTTTGATCCGTACCAATACAGTCCAGCTCGGACCCACGCTTCCTTCCACCTCCCGACCCCGGGTCAGCCTCGGATGTGGAGATCCTTTACTCCTGTGGCAGTGACCTCCTGTCACATAGGTGCTGTGCATTGTTGTCCCAACAAAACCCTGCAGCTCATTGTGCAGGACCCTTTGTTTCTTTGTCTTGATGTTTTCTTTTGAGATTTCACGCCGGATTGATCTCTCCTACCCTTTTCACATCCTCTTCGCATCCTGCTTGGTGGTAAAGCCAAGGGCTGCATCAAAAACTTCCTGGACACAATGAGAATAAGGGAATGATTTATCCTGTTGTGCTTCTTCACTGTACATCACTGTTAGTTAATGGAGAACACTCTGCCAATGCCCTCTTAACCTGAATAATTAGGAAGTTGAGGCTTTAAGAGCTACCAGAAGCCATGCATGCAAACTAGGAGAGCTTTGCTTTAAATACACTATGCAGAGCCTAAGCCACTTCCTTTTCCATGCCAGAGCTATGAAAGGATGTTTTAAAGACATATGGATTGAATTTATGGCAGAGGGAGAATGAAAACAGCCTGATTTGTCAAAACTTTCAAATAGAGGCACATAATTCTACAGAGGCAAAACCAGAAACTGGCAGCTCCACTGCTGGGCCCGGCAGAGGGAAAGAAAATGGGGCACATTTTCTCTGCCAGCCTTCAGTTGGTTCTGTTTTCTAACAAGGGATTAAAAATAAAGATTTGCAGAACGATTTGGCTCGCAAAGGCAACAACATTCTCTCAGTTTTTCAGTCAGGTGGCGTGAGGCAACAGGGAGGATTTATTCACCTTGGGAAAAATGACTCACACAAGATAGCTGAGGACAAGATTTACGGTGTAATCTCCCTTGGTACAGCTGAGGAGCATCCTCTATGTACCAGAGAGGAATAAGGAAGTTACCAAGACTTTGGCCATGGACCAAAGCCCAGTTATGCCACCGGGGATTTTCCCTGGGATCAGAGACGGGGATGAATCAGGCTCTCATGACATAAGGATTCAAAGGCTCCCCACGTCTGGCAGGTCTCCATAGGTATGAGCAGGCCTGGGAATGAGGACACACCTCCCAACACTGATTTTGAGACAGTGGGAAGCAAAGTAGAAATGCACCCCACAACTATCATATCTTGCAGCACCCTAATCAGGACTTCCTCTCTGATCCACTTCCAGTAACTCCATGGAGCTGGAAAAGCATCATCTTTGCGCCTCAGATCAGAAATCCAGGCACAAGGACATCTGCAGTCAAGCTTTGCCCAATGGGGTTATAATTAGGAACAGGGCTTAATCTTTAATACCAATTAAAAAAACTTGGTTTGATAACAGACAACTGCCTTGTGCTGACTGTTTGTATTCCAAACAGTGGTCCTTGCTCTCCTGCCTCCCAAATCAAGGAATTTTCAGTCGAAAACTGTTACAACAGAATAAACCACAGGGGCAGTTTCTGCCTGGCATTCTCATTCCTGCTTTTTTGTATTAGTGGCAACACTGGTTTTAATCATGAGTAGCAAGGTAAGTAAAACTGCAATTGAAATAAATCAGTCCACGTCAAAACACTCTCCGTTTGAAACCACCTCTACTTCCTGACTTTCCAAAGTGTGCTTTCCCCACAAAACAACAATGTGAAACAGCACGTAATTACCATGCAGGAACCAACCAATTTTTTTTAAAATTAAGATTTCAAGTATGGGATCCAAGCCCAGGTAGGGTTAGGGAGAGACTGTGAATTTGAGCGCGGCTTAGCTCAAACCTCAGGAGCAGGAGGAGCTCAGAAGTCACCTCTGGAATGGAGTGATTCTCGATGAAGGCACGGCTGGCTAACAGTTTGTTTCTGATATTTCCATAGCCTTTGAAACAGCAGCTGGAAATAAAGCCATATTTATTCTACCTCAGTTAAATATGAAACCTGTTCACGAGCACTTGCTGCCAACGCTCTTAAAAGGCAGTCACGACTGGGTGAGTTCCAGTTAAGCAGTTCCTTAAACTCAAATTATTCTGCTTGCCTAAAGAGTTTGAAATTGTTGTCTGTAATTCGATGCTTTTTAATAGCAACTGGAAATGTTTCCAGCCTGAGCAAGATCCAGGGAAAAGTCTGTTCACACTCCTGGACATCTTTCTGCTTTAAGAGGTGCAGCAGTTCTGCGGAGAGCTTTGGCTGTAACGTGAGGGCTCCCACGAGCAGGGCTGGGCAAAGCTCTTGTGTGGTTTCCAGCATGTGCTGGAACACCTCTGCTCTGGAGACAGGCTGGGAGAGCTGGGAATGTCCAGCCTGGAGAAGGGAAGGCTCCCAGGAGAACTCGGAGCCCACTCCAGTGCCTAAAAGGGCTCCAGGAGAGCTGACGAGGGACTTGGGGTGAGGGACTTGGGACAAGAGCCTGGAGTGACAGGACAAGGCAGAATGGTTTCCCACTGCCAGAGGGCAGGGTTAGATGGGATATTGGGAAGGAATTTGTTACTGTAAGGGTGGTGAGGCTCTGGCACAGGCCAGGTTGGATGGGGCTTGAAGCAATCTGGTCTAGTGGAAGGTGTCTCTGCCCATGGAAGGGGGATTGGAACCGAATGATCTTTAAAAATCCCTTCCAAGCCAAACCATTCCATGATTCTATGTTTCCCCAAGCCAGCCAGTCGATCCAGTTCCTCAAACAGGATAATTCCTGTAAGGAACCCCGGGTCCATCTCTGAATGTCCTCATAATTCAGAGGCCGGCATTAAGTTCTGCTCTCTGGATCTCAAGATACAAGCAAATGCACACTTCTCCCCGGATTTTAATCTAAGATTGGAATGTTTGACTTTCCAGCTACCCATGGAACCTTCCCATTTCACACCATTTGCACGCTACGTTCACGCGAAGGGGCTTGCCATCGTTTTTACCTCGTCGTAATGATTTTCCTTGGGCTTTCTCCAACCTGGATCCTTGATGCTGGCACACAACTTCCTAGAGATTAACTCATCAGCCATTTGACGGCTTTCAAACACTTATGTGATGTCTAGAGGTTAAGATGGGGCCACTCACAAGTGGCAAAGGGCCAAGGAGACTTGGCTGGAAAGCACTTGAATTCTGCTGTCTGGGATTCCTCACGGAAATTGCCCAGGGTCCTGATTCCCTTATTTCAGAAATGCACTGGCTCTATTCATGACAGATTAGGCAAAGAATCAGGAATATAATTAGGACAGGGATATGCACCAGAAACTACTGACACAGAAAAAGTGCTTTTTAAAAAAATAAACCTAGCAAAGTGCATGGGACAATACAATGTGTTATTTATACCTGAACACTTCCACAAAACGAATCAGAACAGTAGGAAAAAAAAGGACCTATTTGGCCAAACCAATGAGAAAGCTCTCTGAAAATTGAATATCTTTTTAATACATTATAAATTGTTTCTAAAAGCCCCACATGTGAAACCAGGAGTGCTGTGAGTATGCTTGAAAAACGCATTAGGAAACCCAAGTAAGAATCACTGGCCTTGATCTCCAGCACCAGGCTACTTCTGCAATGTTTGGCTTGGGATAAATTCCACAAGAAACATTCCGGGGGGCGAGAACGATGGCTGATCCCACTGAACTGAGATGGGATTTGGAAGGCCGGAATTTTGAAGGCGGATGGTGCTGACCTGACTACGTCGGAGCTGCCAAATCCCACCGATTCCAAGGGAGCCAGTGGAAACCTCGGCCAACTGCAACCGCAGTTCCCATGTTGGAATGCGGCCACGGCATCGGGATGGCTGTCACCTTGCACAAAGTCCTGCAATTCTTCATGGCAAGGAGCACTGAAGGCTCTCCTTGTTTTTTGTTCCCCGTTCTCCCACACAACACAATGCCCCGCAGTTCCCCCTTGCCAATCAGTTCCCAGTGCGGAGCACCAGCGGGAACTGATGCCAATTCCTGGAGCTCCGCTTTCTCCTCGCTGACCTACCGCTGCTAGGGGAAGAGCTGAGCCCCTCTTTATTTTACGAAACGAGATGGGGATCGTTTTGACGGAACATAAACAAACCCCTCCGAAAAACAGCCACCAAAGCGTTCCTGATGGAACTCGCTCAAACCTAAACAACATCAGGCTCCGTAATCAACTGCAGCCACGCCGTGGCTCGTGAGAAAGGCTTGTGATCAGGGAACAATGCACCTAATTGCTCACATATAGGAGAGGAGTGTGGCCGCTGCTATAAAGCAGGCAGGCATCTCTCCCAGTTTGCCTCCGTCAGCAGCAAGAAAAATCAAACACAGTTTGTTGTATCTGCATCCACATTAAACGATAATTCTGTAATTGGAAACAGGAGGAGAAGCGGGGGAGGGGAGGAGCTTCAAGCAGGAGAGAGATTTTTTAAGTCTTCTGCAAGTGCTACACTGGGTCTCTCCATCGGAAAAGCTGATGTCCTAAGGGGACACTTCTGGAGACATCAGAGTCACACAGCCCTCGGTCTTACTGCTCAGAGAGACAATATCCTCTTCAAATCACCAAAATACAGTTTTCCTGGACTTCAGGAATGGTATCAGAGATGTGCTGCCCTAAAGCTCACAGTCGTGCAGCTCAGTATCAATGGGCATTGCTTAACTGAGTACCAAAATACCCCAAAACAGACTTATAAAGCACTCTCAAAATCCACCACCCCTTTTTTTCTGGGGTGCACGTCACTGCAACAACTGGAAGTCCAAAAAGCAGGGAAAGCAGTGGAGCTCACAGGAACTCTGCCGGGGAAAGGGCAGGACCCTATGCAGTGTCACTACAAATGCCTCCTTACTCCTAAGAAACTCACTGTGCCCTGTCTTCACCCCACACATTTTGCCTCAATTTTCCTATGAAAATGGTGGAATTGGGCTGGAAGTCGGAGGGGAGAAGGTAGGAAGTATGTGTATTCCATTTGAATCCAGCTGTGATCTATGGGATTGCAAATGACTATAAATGTAGGAGAAAGGCCTTGGTTTAATACCGAGTCGGTATTTACTGAGTCATTAATCCCACTTCCATATCCCTGTGGTCTTCTGGACAACCACTAACCTGGCCCGGCCCCAAGCACTTAATTGAACTTAAGCACAAGGGAACATATCCTGGGCTCGCATTGTAATCACTGCCAAAAAACACAGCACAACGACTGTCCTCATTCCCAGTTCCTAGAGGGAGAAACGCGGACAAAAGGAAGAGGAGCTCGTGCATCGGGACCGGCGCTTCGCAAAGCCCAGATCTCCCGGTTCAAATTCCCTGCAGGAAACTGGCCAGCACGGAGCCATTGCTCCCACAACCTGGATCCAGAGATGGGAAACGAATGGAATAACTACATGGCTTTTAAAGCCTAGGTTTGTAGAACTGTGCTTCCTATTTCGTATGTCCCAATAAAAGGCCTTTGGGGATGTAATCTGTAAATATAAACTGTAAATGCTTCCTACTATTATTACTTCCTATAACTGCTTCTGAAGAGGAACTGTGTGTGCTCTTATGTCAACAAGTACATCCCTAAAACTAGGCTGGATCCTTTGGAATTTTGCACATGTGGTTTTCCAGGCACTGGATCTTCTACACAGGGTCCAAAGGCAGGCAGAGACCCACGCTACACTGTAATATCAGTACTAAAAAAATCCACCAATTATCAATAAAACTGTGCTTCCAGGACTCTTATTTTCAGGATCCAAGAGAAAACCCCAGAGTGGATTATAAATACCAACGAAAAAACGAAGTTTTATGAGTGGTATAAATAGATTATGAACACTGTGAAAGAAACACAAAACCAGAATCCTGTGCCAAAAAACGACTGCAATCCAACAGCAGGAAGACTAGGAATTCACCACTTGTGTAAAACCCTGACCAGTTTGCTTAACCTCAGTGTCCCAGTTTGCTTATCTGGAAAATGGGGAGATTGCTTCATTCCCGGTAAGGGTGGTGTGATAGCAGCAGCGTTCTTGCTTCATTTCCCATCCTCATCTTACTCCTTCATGCTGCTCCACATTTCAGCAGTGTTCCCAATTCCCACATGTGTCAATAGCACATTTTTTGCCCCTTACCAACAGCCCAGCTTTCATTTACAAAGCCTTTTTTTACCTTCAACAAAGCTCCCCAAGACACAGCTACTTCTGAGATGAAAGGACAGATATTGTGACAATATATAATTGCACCTCAGTGGAGCTTATGATACCAGAAGAGAAGCTTTACCCAACTGAGAGGGTTAAGGGAAGCAAAATTATTTTAGGCCCGTAGAGATTTGGATGTGGATACAATATTGGACAGTTATTCCGACAAACAGAGCAGAAATACCATGAGAAATTATGAAGAACAAACAATATATATAAGAAAGCTAAAAAAAAATAAGATTCACTTTTTAAAGAAGGAGAGAGGTACAGGTAAGCAGTGGCAACTCCAGAAACAGTCTTTTAGTGGCACTGCTGTGGGGATTAGAAAGCTTAAGAAGAAGAAGAGAGTTCTTTCTCGCATTCCCTTGGAATTCTTTAGAAGTCTCCAGTTTAGGTGCTTTTACAGTAACCAGTGGGACTGCAGCAACTGCAGGCACCAGCTAGAGCCCTCATAGCCCCTACAATACCCTCTTCTAATCCATTCCTTATTGTTCACTGTCCTTCCTGTAATCTGGCCTTTGAATCATGCCCAGTTCCCCAGATGTGCTCTGAGTAAGCTCTTTGTACATCCCATAATGACCTCTCTTTACTTGCCTTCAATTCTTCTATTTATACATCCCATGATCTGTACGCTTGCCAAACAAAGAGGATGGTAAATTTATATCCTCTGTCACTCCCAGTTCCTTTTCTTAGGGAACCTCAAGATGGAGAATCTGAGCAGGGCAGGACTCCAGAATAATCCAGTGCAATCCCTTCTAAATTATTCCAGAGCAATTTTTTGGAAGAAGTGACCCCTGCCTGGCAGCTTCTTTATCCAGGTGAGCCCTGGACCTGATAAAATCTACCCTCCTTAGCCTCTCCTGGCTATTAAACACGCCATTAAAACAAAATTTTAGAAACCACGGCCACTTAATAATAAACAGCAAGACTGCAATTACATCAGTTAATGACTGAAAATATCAGAGCGTTGCAAGAGCTGATTATTCTCGGCTTATATTTAAAAAAAAAAAATGAGGAAATAGGAACTCAGCAGTAACCAACCTACTGCTCCTCAAGGAATTTTTTAGGTGAGCCAGGGATTGCTTCCATTAGCTGCCAGCAGCACCAGCTTGGGTTTTGTCGGGGTGAAATACGCATCTGTCACTGAACACGACATTGAAATTTTATCTCAGTGGAACGCAGCGCGGACCGTGGCAGCCTGACCTCGGGAGGGCAAGGCTTTGGGGGCTCACCGGGACGGGCACACTCACACCCCGCCTTGCAGACAGAAAAAACTATTCAGGTTTTGAGTCACCGGCCAGACAACACAAAACTTGGGGTTGGGTGCATCCTGAGCAGTTCATTAAAAAAAAACAAAAAGAGACAGTACCATTGTAGATTCGATACCTGTGGTTTAATCTTCAATATCACCGCAGCGCAGACGATGGCTCGCAGCAGCATTTACGCGCATGAGTAACTCGTGAATCACAAGCTCCGTCATTCTTGCCCCAGCTCTTGCCCCGAGCCCGGTATCAGCCCGAGCTTTTTGGGACGAGACGAACACAAAGCTCCAGTGTACAGATAACAGAATTTGTGTTAGACAAGGCAGGGTTTGCTCTCGAGGAGTATTTCGATAGCACCGAGGACCAGCAGCTGTTCTAGCCCAGGACAGAAGCGATCCCTCTTTCCTTTTTCATTTCCTCAAACAAACACTTGGAAGCCTTTGGCACTCTTCCCCCCCCTCAATACAGTAAATCAGCCGCTTACTAATGACAGTATTTTGCAACCCTCTGCTTCCTCACATCAAGGCATCCTGGAGATCTTGTCAACAATGACCAATTGTTTGGACACCCAGAAGTGGAGCCGAGGAATTCCGCTTCCTCAATTTTACCCTCGATCTTCGCAACACTTCAGCCCATTTCTCACACCGTGTGTGGTACTCGAGGACCATCTCGCACCATCTCCCTTCACGCCTGGCTTCCTTCCATCATGTCTTTCTCCGGCTCCAGCACCTATTTTACTCTCTGCCTCTGCATCTGAGTTCATCTTTCTCGTCCCCCATCACCTCTCCATTGTCATCACACTCGCAGCTCAGGGCTCTGCCTTTTCAAGGCTCGGCACCAGTTCCAAACAAGAGCGCATCCAAGATCTATTTTTGAACGTGCCCTTTATGGGTGGCAGCGCTGTAAGAATTTGGCGATATTTGTAAAGCTGGCAGGGGGGGAAAAAAAAAAAATAAAGTAACAACTGTACTACAAGGCTCTGGCCTGTCTCTCTCACCGCACGAGTGCCAAATGTATTTCAAAGTCTCAGCCTCTCGGTTGCAGCCATTTATAGTTTGTATAAAAAAGCATAACTTGTACACTTCCATTAGAGCCCTAAATATAACTGCCCCTGAGCAAGTATTCGCTGGTCAAACAGGACCTCTTTGAATTCTGCTTCCAAAAGAATGCTGCTGCCACTGGATTATTTATAGACATTTACATGGAGATCTGAATGCTTGGTCGGGAAACCACTCCGATTAATGGATCTCCAGCACTGTTTTATAACTCTGAAGAAAAACCTGGTCGCGTATATTTTTATTTTAGAACAGCAATTTTTTTCTTTTTTTTTTTGCATAAGCATAAAAAGCAGCAGTTCTCAGGCTGCACAGCCACGGTTCTTTAAAGAATTTGGAAACACTACCATATGTTTGGGTTTTTTTTTTTAAAACAGAGTATCTGTGTAGGGGATGAAAATTAGAATCTCAATCTCGTATTTTGTTTTAAAAACACACTTTGATATCTTTATCACACCCGTGCACCAGATCCACAATGGCTTCAGCCATTCAGCCCAATTGATTTTGACAGCGTGCTGTTGTCTTAGGGCTTTCTTGCTCAGGAGTTTCCAGTTACCCCATTTCGTAGCACGCAATTATTTTCCTGACACTTGGAACATCGTTATTTGTAGAGGTGAAATGAAGAAAAAAAAAAAAAAATCATTTTTTATCATTTCAGGCGAAATGATGGGAAAACAGGGAAAACTGCCTTATGGCAGAAGCAAAAATGGAAAAATTTTTTAGAGCAAGATCCTTTAACTGACAGCTGGAGAAATGTATTTTCCTTATTTTAATTAACAATCATAGCATTACTTTTGTCTATAAACCTCCTGTAGTCATGAAGGTATAAAACAAAATTCCTATTTTTTTATTTTGCTGGCTCTATGTTGCCCTACATTGTGATTTTCTCTCTGATGCAGCATCTCCACTGCTGGGAGGCGGAGATGCACAGCATGGAAGGACTTGAAAAGCAAAGGTCCATCCCACATAAATAATCCCATCCCACAGAAGTAATCACTTTTTTTTGCATCCAGCTGTTTGTATGCAACCACTATATCCCAGCAATATTAATAGCTTTGATTACTGCCAAGAAAAAAAAAAGTCTTAGAAGACTTTTTAAATTTGTCATGGAATAAAGCAAGAGCCAGAACCATGGCAGAGGCAGATTTGGGGAGGCTCAACTATCTAAGAATGGTTTTTTCTGTTCTTTTCGCCAAAGTATTGAAGTGACAGCTCAAATAAGAGACCGTTCTGTTAAAAAAGGACAAGCTGGTAAAGGCTAAAACTAGGCTGCCCTGCAGCTCCACTTCAGGGTGGGAACAAAGATTGGAACAGGAGATAGGAAACATCACTTGGATTTGAAACAGAAATTTATTTGGAGTTCCAGTTTTACTTTAGACCTGTCTTTTTCCCAAAAAGAACTACAACAGTAACAGGGAAGGGAAAGGAGCACACAAGAGACTCAAGAGAGGCTGGGAATAAATACATGGAAGAAGGATGGTGGAAAAAAAACCAAACCCAAACATTCCTTGATGGAAGAAATCAGTGAAATAATAGGAGAGCACTGGGAAACAGTCCAATAAGGAAGAGCGAATTCTGCACCTTTATATCTCGGAAATACCTTCTTTTCCCAAAAAACTCTTGAGGAACGTGTAACACTCCCTACCCTTTAACCCCCAGCATCATTTGTCTGCCTTCCCCTCATCCCATTCCTCGAGAAGTGGCACGACAAACAAAGGGTGATTGAGCAGAGCTGGCCGTGCCTTTGCTCAACGCTGATGGAACCTGACACCCACTGTAGCTGCGTGGGCAAAGCCACTCAGCTTCCAATGTACCTTCACCGGCTCACTTCCAGATCACCATAATAAAATAAAAATACAAATAAATCAAAATTTTAACGCTGTGCTTTGAAACCTGAAGTTACTTCGGTTTGTTTTGGTGTTTGTTTTTTTTTTTTTGCTGTTTTATGGTTCTTCAGGGCAGAATCATCATCAGACAAACAGAAAAATGCTACAGTCTCTTAATCACCTATTTTCAAGATGATCTTCACCTTCCTGCCCTGTTCTTACTAATAAATCACTGATTTACTGTTAGGGCCCTGCAGGCCTGACCACTGCTTCTTCATCTCAGTGGGAGCCAAATGATGATTGAGATGCCAATATATTAGGCTGGCCTGATTCAAAGCAGGGTAAGGAACAAAGCATTTGTGCAGAGCGAAGATAAATGAATATAAATCAAGTGCTGAGCCATTTTCCGTGATGGATTAGCACCTTTCTTCGACCTAATAATGTCAAGGGGTCTCCACGCTGACAGGAACTAATGTGGAAATCCGTGCCGTGTGAAGCCAGGAGGAATCCTGATCTCCAGCTGCAGCGCTCCTCTGTTTGTGTTTTGCCCTCACTCAGGTGGGAGCGATCCATCTCCCCTTGGGAAATGTCACCACAGTGCCCACCAAGCTATCTGTGGAGGAGAAAAGATTTCTTCCATTCCCAGTTCCTCCCTGTAATCCCATTTTTACCAGTAAACCAGTAGGTCATAGATAGCACCCAACTGAGGACTGGATGGAAAAGCTTTCTCAGGATGTCAGAGAATGCTCTGGGTTGGGTCATCTCATTCCAACCCCCTCCATGGACACTTTCCACTAGACCAGGTTGCTCCAAGCCCTGTCCAACCTGGCTTTGAACACTTCCAGGGACGGGGCAGCCACACCTTCTCTGGGCAGCCTGTGCCAGGGCCTCACCACCCTCACAGGGAACAATTTTCTTCCTAATATTCAAACTAAACCTGCTCTCTGGCAGTGGGAAGCCATTCCCCCTTGTCCTGTCACTCCAGGCCCTTGTCCAAAGTCTCTCTCCATCTTTTGTGTGGCTCCCTTCAGGTACTGGAAGCTGCAGTTAGGTCACCCCCAAGCCTTCTCTCTGGTGATGCTGCCAAAGAACAAAACTATACAAAGCCAGGCAGCAAAAAGCAGATGTCTGGATCAAATCTGGCAACTGCAATTTTGTCAAAAACAGATGACAGGAAAAAAAAAAAATTAGTGTACACAGAGAAAACTTCAGTGGGAGTCGAGCCCAAACCTCTCAGTTCTGGCCACGTGCAGTAGCTGGAGCTGTATTATATTATATTATATAGTGGTTAAAATCCATTGTGTCACTGACTGGTGGCAAAACTGCAGGTTTTGAGAGCAGGAAATACATCAAAGTCCTGCAGCTCTTGCAGCCTCCACCACTGGCATTTTCCAGATGCGAAAGTTGTGCAGGACTTGTCCAAAACAAGAAAAGAGGGATGTTTCTCCTGTGTTTCCAACGTGAGCCTGGACACTTGGGTCACTAAAAACCAGGGAGTTGTGCCTGGGCTGCTCTCCCAGCTCGCTCTGGATCCGGGTGCAGGCAGCCTGGGATGCTCAAATCCTCTCCCACAGGTGACTGGCACTTGTTTAACCTGTTGGAGACTGAGTCACGTCTGACCCTCCCTGAGGAGCTGACCTGAGGAAAGATCATCGATAAAAAGTGCTCCAGGCAGGATTCCACCCTTGTGTCTCCACCTCACATTGATAAGAGGCAGTATCTCAAAGAGACCCAGGGCATTAAAAATGAGCTGAAGGTGCTGTCATTACCACCTACATTGTTTTAAACTTCCCCTGAACTGCATTCCGAGGTGAAAGAGCAGACGTGCTCCTCTTTGTCCCAAGTTTTGCCTTCCCGGCCTCTGCTTTTGTCAGAATTGGAATATTCTCTCCTCAGCAGGCTCAGCTTTGGTTACATCAATTCCTTGCCTCAGCTTAAGCACTGTATAAACACATAAATGCAAGTGGAGGCAGAAAAGGGGCAGCGGGGACACATTTGGGGGCAGAAGAGGATGGGTGAGACCACAGCACCCCCAATTTAGCTCAGCTTAAACGCCACAAAAATCACACCCTGCCAGTGCCACCACATCTTGTAGAAATAACAGAAACTGCTAAAATGCGGGAAAAAATCATAAATTAAGTAGAACCCCTTAAATTTAATCTCTCCTGCTTTCAGAGAAAACAGCAGAAGACTTACTTTTAGAAGTCAGTAGAAAACTTATCCGCAGCTTTGGCCTTCCGAAGCAAACGGAATTTGCCAAGTGCAAGAAGTTGTTTATAAGAAAAGAAACAGAGAACTGGAAATGGTTCCAGAAAATTTATTACGACCCACCTGACTGTAGCCAAAAATATTACATCAGCCTAGATGGCCTGAGAACTGGAACAATATTGCTCTCAAATTAGCAAGTTCCTGGTACCACAGGCAGGGAGAAATGGTTTTGCAGGAGGTCTGGGTTCTCTCCCCAGCTCCGATGGGCAAATCTGCTTCTAAACTCACTCCCTGTAACCACAACCAAAGATTCCTTCTCTTTACTCCTGAGGTTGCTTTTTTTGGTTGGTTGATTTTGTTGGGAGTGAGGAAATGTGTTTAAAACATCTTAAGATGCTTAGGACAGTGAGCACCTCTTGTTGACACTTCCAGAATTTGCTGTTCTCAACATGAGTTTCCCTGGTTCCGGCTTCAAGAGGGATGAGAAGATAACTAGTCCAAAAGTCACAGAGTTGATGATTAGATTTAAGTGTAGTGCCAGCAAGCCAAGGAATTGTGTGGTGCCACGTTTAGAAAAGGAAAGCACAGGCTTAAGTAATTCAAAGATCGTAATTAGCGAACACCTCTGCAATATTTAGACGATTTCACCCCAAAATAAAACCCAGCACCGAGTAGCTACAACGTGACAGCTCATCTAACAACCTTCTCTTCCTCTCCCACCCGCAATCAAAGCCTGAGTGTTCCCCACTGCAGCTGCAGGGTGATTTCTCTCATTTAGCACCACTGATAAATTACCTATTTTATGAGAGCCTAAGAAGCCAAGACTCATAAACTCTCTGACGGAGCTGGCATGACATCATTAATTCTGAAGCAGCCTCATGGATGCCTTTTATCTTGAAGCATCTCAAAGAACTTTCTTATACATTGAACAGGGTAGTTCATCAGCAGTGCTTCCTGGAAAGGGAGAACACAGGCACTGCTGGGTGAAAAGGAAGTGAAAACCAGTAGCTGCAGTTTGGGAAAACCTCTGGGTGTCCTTGGCGTTACTCACAGGTGCACTGACCAAGTGGTCACCTTTAAATGTGCTGCAGCTCTGGGGAAATGCTGTGGAAGTACAAACTTCTGTTACATTACAGAAAAAAAAAAAACAACCAACTTCTGCAGCGGAGGAAAAGCCAGTAGGAAATTCTCCGCCCTCTGTGTAAAATGTTTTGTTACCTCTTCATAAGGAAGATCTTTAGGCAAATGTAAAAGGGATTTTTTTTTTTTTTTTAAGACTTTTTCTCCCTTCTCTTCCTCTACCCTCACACTGGAGCATTCTGATGAAAAAAGGTCTGAAATGAGGTTCATCTTCTGAACATTCAATTCTTACAATGGTGAATCCTCTGGAACAGCTCCAGTAACCTCCCATTAATCTCCCACCAGAGTTAACACTCTGGGGCAAAAATATAATCATCTTTAATGCTGTTGGGGAAGGTTCCAAGATACAACTCTGAACCAAAAGCATTTAGTGCCTCAGCTAAAGTTTTCAGTACATCATCCCAGGATAAAGAAGCTCCCTCCTCCTCCAAGTTATCAGCATATCCCTATCCAATACCTCCATGAATACCAAGGGCATCCCCAGATGGAAAAATACCACTTCAGCATTGACTTGAGTAAGAATCACATTGCATCCAACCACAGAGAGTTCAGTTCTTATGAGCTTGATCACATCATCCATAAGGCCCATGTTAGGTCTAAATCATACCATAGTTCATATTTTATTTATTTTTTTTATCTATAAAATACATAAACCACACAAGCAAATAGCTAATGAAAAGCAGAGCGCAGGAAATTTTACAGGGCAAACAGAGGTCATCTGTTTCAAAGAGGTTATGTTGTCATTTGTGTTTCTGCTGCCAAATGTCTTCTCCACAAAGAAAAAGCACATTTGTTGCATCAGGTTTCATTCCCAATTTCACTGTTTGTATTTTATAACGAAAGGAAATGCACTTCGGATCCATCAGCATTTCTCTACTCCCCACCAAGCACTGAGGAGGAAAATCACAGGGGTTTGGGGTTTTTTTTATTTGTTTGTTTAGGTTTATTTGTTTGTTTTTATCCACACCTGCCTGAAACCTGAGGTCTGGATTTCAAACTATCATGAAGAGCTGTGAAGGAGCACGTGGGCCCACTACACAGACACAGTACATTTGTCAAAATTTGGTTCAGATTCAGGCTTCACCAAAGACATCACCACCACCACCACTCTTGCTCCAAACATGGTTAAAGACCTGAGGTTTGGGTCTAACCGGAGCCCTTAGGAACTATTTCCATCTCTGCATTTCTTAGGTAGGAAGGAAAAGGTCTCCCTGAATCTCTTCTAACGCACTAGACTGAAAAAACAAGCTGACAATTCCTCTTTTCTTCTGGGGATGCAATGAATAGACCTAAACCGCTCCGCAGAAACGCTGATTTATGGATTTGAATCGCCTCGGCCCTTCCTCCTTTTAAAGCAGTTTGAAGTTTCAAACAATACCTGGTACAAAGAAAAGATCCCTATCACTATCTTTGTTTTCCAGCAGAGGCACACCCATCAAAGCCCTTGGTTCCCCGGCAAACCCAGTGCTCTGGAAGTCAGACATACTCCAGGGAAAAGGGAGGGAGAACAGAAGGGGTTATCAATAATTCTTTTCCTATTTGCCCAGCTCTGGTATGCAAGTGAAATCTATCTCCACCAAGAAGATTTATGCAATATCCCACACGGTACCTGCCTGACAGTCCAAAAGCTCAATGCATTTCCATATGGATAGAGTTTATTCAGTGTCTTCAGCTGGGAGATACAACAAAAAAATAAATAACTTCAAACCTAGAGTCTACTTCAGTATTGTTTTGGTTACCCTCTGGCTTGTTTTCTGTATGTGCCCTTTCTCCTGAGGAACAGTGCCAACGAGACCTGCACCTCTACCAAAAAAAAAGAATGGAAGACTCTAGAAGGAACGAACACATTAATTCTGCCACTCTCATATTTTCTCCCTTCGTTAAACAAGCATCCCTGTTTTGCTTCGTGGCTTCTGTGCACCAGACTAGCGGCTTCCAAGATTTTTTCCACAACAATATCCAAAGCCCCGTTCCAGCACAGCGTTCTGGATGGTTTTTCCAGAGCACACATATTCCCCCAGCTGACTTTTTTCATTTCCAAGTTATTGTACCCTTAGAATGACAAGATGAGATTTATTGCATCGCAGACGTATCTTAAATAACCCAGAGAGGCGCTGACATTCCCAGCTCGGGATGGGGCCTGTGCAAACCCCTCTCTCCTGCTGGAAGGACAAGCTGGGATCAGATTGATGTGGAGGTTTTTCAGCAGGGAATGATTAAAAATGGAAAACTGGGGGAGGGGAGGTATTTTGAAGAAAAACTTCTCTATTCTCACAAGACAAGGAAAACTATTTTGAGGCAGCTTTACAAACCCTAAGCCTGTGCTGAAACAGAGGCTGGAGTGGGAAAAGCCTTCGGAGGCTGGAAAGGCAACAGTAGGTTTAGCACGCAGCTCCTGGGACCCAGCAGCAGAAATACTGAATTTATTCCACTCTGCCACTAAATCATGTGACTAAGGCATTTCCCTCGGTTTTCTCATCTGTTAAACAGTTAACAACCCTGCTTCCCACAGGCCGTGCCTCAGAGATGCTCGGAAAACGCTCCGAGATGCGGAGGAAGGAAGCGGCAGGGCAAGACAAAAGCGCTCCCAGTCCGCGCCGGGGGAAGAGATCCAAGCCGAACGCTAAATTCAGGATCCGCTGAGACGAGAGGCTGAGCATCAGTCTGCTGCTTTATGTAAAACATAAAACTGCATATCGGCCCCAGAGCGAGGCAACTCTGCAGAATTCTGGGCTTCCTCCAAAGAGCTCTTGGGGGAAAAAGGGGAAAAAAAAAAAAACAAAGCACAACATCCAACAAAGAGCAAGACAACTCTCGGTGAGCACGGCCGTGACAAAGTCAGCAGCTGCTTCAAGACAAGTATTAACCTGAAAAACAAGCACTTTCTTGTCCAGGGGAAGGCAGGTGTTGCTGCAATTACAGATTTCTGGTGTTTGCAATTAAATCTTTAATTCTCAACCCCGTGCAGGGACAAGGCAGAGCCCAGAAATTCTGTCCGGGTCCACCACAGGGTCCCGCTGGTTGCCTCTGCGTTTGCGGCATCACCTGTGCCCCGATGAAAACGCAATCTTCCCACGTTTCCAAACCAAATTATTCGGCAAAGAAGCTGTTTTACAACAAATTATGAGATAAGGCTAAATCTATCTGCGCTTCTCCCCGGCCTTTAAAAGCCTGAAGGGAGATGAAAGGCAAGCAAGGGCATGTCAGTGGGAGCAGGCAAATGACTTCGAGATCACCAGTCACACACACAGAAAATTCCCTTTATCGCCACTGTCTGACCAGAGAAGGGGGAGGGAAAAAAAAAAAGGCAATTAAAAATCAAAAAAGAAAATCAATCTGTTGTGGTTGGACTAAAAGACACCCAGCAATCTTCACTCTGAGCCGCACACAAAGCTTCACTTTGTTTGAAACTCAGAGCCTTGGAGCCAGAGATGAGCACGAGGCTCGCTCTGTCACAAGGTGGAGCACAGAAGGGTGTTATTCCACTTCCTGGGATTGTATCCCCCTTCACTGGGACATTTTACTCCATGCCTCCTTTTCCACGACTAGGAATTGAGGAATAACATGGGAATTTTTATTAAATAAGAGGATTTTCAGTTCTTGATGTGTATGGCTCATTCGTGCAGCACAGCTGCTCTCCGAGCAAAGGCTTTTTCTGTTTCACTGCTGTCAAACACCAGGTGAAACAGGCAGAGGGAAAGGAGAGCCCTGGAAGAAGGGTCACCAGGGGATGGAGCAGGAGTGGGAGCGTGTCCCACAGGAGAACAGGTTCCTGAGGGTGCTCAGAGAGCAGAGGCTCCAGCGAGGACAGTCTGCCATAACTCCGCAATGAGTAATGAATCCACACGGCTTCCAGCCGGAGCATGTGATCCATGCAACTTCCCAGAGGAGGAAAAGGCCTTTCCCTACAGCCCAGCTATTCCCGACCCACGTGCTCCAGCATCACCCTCTTGCATGGAACCAATCCATGCTGAAATCGCACTTATCCTCAACCTTTGCTCGTGACTTCAGCTGTCATCTTTAAAAAAAAAAATAAATTATTTCTCTCTTTCCTTGCAGTTTCCCACATTCCCTGCCTGGTTCTGAGCAGCTCCAACTCCATCTGACATTAATAACATCGCCCCTGTGAGGACCTGCTGCTCCATCCCTTGGGGCTGAACTGCAGACAAGTTTGTGACAGGCAGAGCCAAAAAAAAAAAAAAAAAAAAAAAAGGGCTTATTTCATCACGTAAGAGAATTGTGATTTCTACTTTAATTCCAGACCAATCCCTTCCAAAAATAAAAGGCAAGTAAATGGTCAGTTCAGCTTCTCCGCTGCCTTTCCCAAGGTCATGACCAGGGCTGTGAAAGGGATGAACTTCCCCTCTCTGCTCTCTTAAAAAGTGTAATATCTTGGCTCACCCTCGTGTCTCTTGTAATCTCTTTGCTGTATTCACACATTTTCCTGACCAACTCGAACGCAATTACTGCTCCCAGTCTATTTTTTTCTAATAAACATTCGTTGTTCATTTTATTATTTAACATCGTTTGATCCTGCACTCTGGAAGCAAGAGTGATTTGGAATGCCCATAAATCACATCACGAACTAGCCTGAAATAACTTTTTTTATTATTATTACTCATTTGTTTTACAGCCCAAGATTTCAAGCAGCTTATCCTGCCACGTATAAAGTCTGGCTAAATTAACAAACAAACAAAAAAAAACCACAAAACCAAGCAGAAGGCAACAGAAGACCTGTAGCTTGTACTACTGGAAGTAAGGGCTGAGGAAATTGCAATCAGGCAGCTCTTGCTGTCATTTCTACACTTTCACCTTCACTGGAGTATGTTCTGCTTTGTGCAGGCCAAGGAAATCCATGTTTTCACACAATACTTCACCAACTAAACTGTGCAGGTTTGCACAGTTCAGAACTGCTAAGGCAGAAACTAGAAGTAAAACAGGTTTTTTGGCGACCTCTCTGCATCTGAAAAAATCAACTGCAGGGAGACAGCGGTTCCCCTCCAGTTTAAGGCAACAAAAGCCAAACTGGGAGTCTGTAATACCAAATGAAAGGGCTAAAACAAGGTATTAAAGATAACCAAAAAAGCACTTGGTATGTTTGGCTCATCAGATCACAAACTGAAGCCTCATGGAAAGGGGAGGAAAAGGAGGAAAAGGTTTATTCACACTCAGTTCTCTCCCAGTTGTTGTGGTTTAGCAGCCGCATTTTTCTGCTTCTCTGCCCTCGCGCGCAGCGACAGAGCCTTGCAAACAGTGAAGTGGTTTAAGCGACTGCGCAGGGTTTCACTGGAAATAACGACCCATCCCATTCCAGTGGGAATCCACACTGTGCCACCGGAATGTCTGTGCTTCAGCCCAATCCTGAAACCTCTTACCAGATGTCTGGACCCCCTCACAGGTATCCACTGGGATAGGGCACGGTATAACCAGCAATCAGCCGTGGAAGTTACTGTCCCCTTGGACAAGGAACATTGTCCATACCCAGAGCACCCCCAGGACAAGCATCCAGTCCAATCCCACCCTCAGGGCCACGGCTTCATTTTAAACTTGCCCTAATGAGTCCCAGGTGGCTGACTGAAGATAAGGAGCAGGATCCTATCTCGACACGGATACGCACACACTCAAACCCCAAGATAAGAGGCCTTGGGAACCTTCACGTTTAATTCCCGGGAGAAACCACTGCACAGGAATGACTGAGAATTAAGCTTGGAGATGAGAGGAGCAGGGGCTGTTTAAATGAGCAGTCAGACTTATGCCACTAATGTCACATCAGCACCAGCCTGGTGGCTTTTTGAAGCCAAGTTGTGTAGTGAAGGCTGCAGGAAGGTACAGAACCTGCAGGAGGCTTGTATTAATAACTAAATTTGGGTTAGTAGCTGAGGAAAAGAGGGAACAGCACAGGGATAGAGCGTAATTGGATCCTGGCTTGGGAAGGAAAGACATGGCTGCGCTCTGTGCGTAAACACACACGGAGCAAAAGAGAAAGGAAAGCCAAAAAAACCTTGTCAGAGCTGACCACACTTGCTTCCCACAAACTGAGGTTTCCAGCCACCCTTTTTTTTTTTACTACACAAAAGAAACAAAATAAATATAAGCACAGCAGAGGATTTCTGGGAGCGCTGTGGGTGTGGGAGCAGGACGTGTATGACATAAGCTGGTGGCACAGCAGGACTGTGAATCACGGCAATCCAAGGAGAAGCTCCTGCCCAAACAATGCACACAGTGTTGGGCTACAGGTTGTGTAGGCAGCAGCCCTGAGCTCATGGATCAAGAGCTGGAAAAGCCCTCAAAAAGACACTGAACAGCAAAAAAAAGTGAGAGATCCTGGGCTCTGGAATAGTCACACTTCCCAGAACGGGAGAACCTCAAATCTACACAGAAAACTTTGGCTCCTGCTTCACTCCACCATCTCTCTGCTGAAGATTTGCTCCAGAACTTGTAATAATGAATTAAATAAAAAAATATTTACTCAGATGCTTTTGAACACCATCATCTTATTTACTACATTAAGCTGCTGAACATCCTGACTAAAATTACCTGGTTTTCAGCTATTTTTCACCAAGCAAAAAAAGGCAGCAAGAACTCCAAGTCAGGCAGGAGGTGCTGAGCCAACCTGGCATCCAAGTCTGACCAGGATCTGGAAAACTGGTACTCAGGAGAAAGACAAAGGCCTGAATGTCACCTAAAAATAATCCCACAATTCAGAGAACAGAAAAAGTAGTAACACAACAAAATGCAAAGAATATGCAGGCTTAACCAGCAAATGCCAGAGCAGGAGACCAAAATAAATCACAGCTGAAGCAAATCTAGTGAAAACCACAAGGATAATAAAAAACAGACAGTAAAACACAACGTAGATGGATCGCCAGCTCCGGGTTTTCTCTGGTAATGTTTCCAGTAAGGCCCAGAAAATAAATCTCACGGTGGAAACTGTAAGAACAGCCCTTCTGAGTTACAAGATTGTAGAGATGCACAGATGCACGAGAGTGAGAAGGAAACAGCATTGGCTACGATTTCTGCAAACCCATGTAGTCGCAGTTTTCTCTGGAATAACATCTGTGCTCACCAAGGGAAGGCAGGAAGGAAACGTGGTCCTTAAAAACACGCTCCACTTCTTTTTCCAAGCAAAACCAAGGTACACACCACCTCTGTTAAGTCCTTACTATAAGGCCAGTGTGATCACAGCCCCCTGGGCTCTCTTATTTAACATTCAACAGTCATGGGAGACCTACAGGAAAGGGCAGGTCCAGAAGCTACAAAAGCAAACAAATCCCAAATTGTGCTCTTCGCAGCAGCCCTGCCTTTCCCTGTGAGAGGCTGTGGGGCAAACTGGAGTCGGATCCACGGCACTGACCACACTTTGTCAGGACAAGCACTGGCCAAGATGAGGGATACACCTGCCAGGGAAGAGGCAGGACCAATTTCTATTGACAAGTCAGCTCTGCCAAACTGAGCAGCCATAATTCTCTGTACATGCAGCCCTTCTCCTCTCCTTAGGCCCTCTCCAGCCACCTTTTTTTACTTATTTTTTCTCCTACGGCTGTCACAGCTCTTTAGCAGAGTTCACCTCGGGCAGAAAGTTCTGTCAAACAGAAAATTCGAGGTCCTGCACTGAGTCTTATAGAAACAGTGCCCAAAGGTGAGCTTTGGATTTGGGAGAAGGCTTATGACAGGCTGGTTCTGCTTTGAGTCCTCCACATCCCTTCTCCACTGTAACAAAGGAGCACGTTGGACTATTCAACGTTCTGCCTGAACTATCCCAAAGGAATCCACAGACATATTTAAGCAGCCCTATTAATTGCCAGACAGCCCAGTGCAATGCTGAGGAGACTCCCACGTGCAACAAAGGTACCAGAGATTTCTCCTTTGGATGCTGTGACGCCAGCGACTTGCACAACTTATGTGCCAACAATCAGTATGAGGAAAAAGAGACAGACACTGCTCTGGCAGATGAAAGGCTTTGCAGAAAAGCCCAGGCAAGAGCTGAGCTATGCAGGCCACGCCAGTATCTGCAGACGTGCTTATTAAAGCTCCAGCAGCCTCCAGATCTCCTGCCTTAAAGAGACAACAGGGAGAACGTGCAACACAATTTGGGAATTGTCACCGGCCACACAAAACCAGGGGGAGTTAAGGTTCAAAGTGCAACCTTTCCTCTCAAAACTGGGAGAATCCCCCACCTCAGCAACAGGATCCTTCATCCACTGGGCATGCAGCCAGAGGTATGCTCCGAGGTCAGGTATTGCCAGGATAATACATCAGGGCTTGCTTCTGGTGGCCCGCATTTGTTTCTGCCTTACTTACGCATCCCAACTTGGGAAAACCTTGGTGAAACCAAGTGAATTTGCCAGTAAACCATCTGCTCGTCCTGCAGAGACTGAGAGTCTGGGTTGGATTCGTGGGAGGAAGTGGTGAGAGGCTTGCAAAGCCAGCCTTGCATAACCTCGCTGACATCAAAGGCCTGCCAGGGGTTTAAATCAGATCAAAATTTGACTGTGCAGCATTTGCACCAGAAACAATCAAAACTCAGATATCCTCAGAAGCGATTTTTGATTCATGCTTACATTTTAACCGAGAACTTTTCTCTGCAGTTCCCATTTCTTTATTTTTTTTTCAAGCAGACCAATTTGAGATAAGATTATTCATATTTAGTAAATCACTTTCTAGGTCTTGCAAAGCAACTGCTTAAAACGCCTGAGCCCATGCAGAGAACACCAGAATATTAAACATCTGACATGTTCAGTGAAGCATTTCTATAGAGAATTAAGAATAGATAAGAAGGGTATGAGGAAAGGGGATAAAATGCAATCAGCGGGGGGGGGGACCCAACCTACTACTTGCTGGGTTTTTTGAGAGTCAAAGAACTGACCTGAATGAAAACACAAATACCTGCTCACTGTGTTACATTTTGCATCCTGAATAATACATACAGCTCCCCTCTGTATTGAAAATAAAACTCACTGGAGCTGCAGCTGGAGAGTGTCAGGATTAAATGACATCCTTAGGGTACAGCTGGAAAACGTGCAGTTGTGTAGCTTGTAGGGAAAATATTGTGTTTTAGGTGTTGTCCCAATTCACAAAGAGCATCTAGAGGATGTTTCACTGTCTGCAGAGGGAGAGAGGTCCTAGCAGAGAGAGCCAACCTAATCCAAACATTGTGATAGCTCCCAACCTCTGGATTCACAGGACAGGCTGCATAAGGAAGACACTGAAAAAAGTTCACAGCAGGTGTGTCAAGGTAAAGATACTACTGCAAAACAGAAATATATGTACTTTAGAGGAGCTAAAGTGACTGACACCCACGGGATTAAAAATATAGTTTAGTTGGGGTCACTTTTTGTACAGACAGGAGTTCAAAAATGCCTTTGTTCTTAGTCACCTGGGTAAGACAAATTTATTCAGATGGAACAGATACGAACAGCAACAAGGATTAATTACAACATAATTAATTAATGGTAACGTCTGGATGAAACGATAAACCAGTGGAAAGATTAAAAAAAAACCCTGAACTGTGATATAGATCCTTCGTAACCAGATCCATTTATTCCCATTAGCACCCAGAGCCAGCATTACTGTTTCTCCCTCCGCCATATAAAGTTATAATTAATTATGCAGCACAGCCGTCAACACCTGAGATCGATTCCCAATCCCACTCTGCCAGGACCAGACTTTGTGAGAGGAGAGAACTTTGGAGATACCTGATACTGCCTCAGCATCTGCTACCTTGGCACGGTGCGTGCTGGAACACAGCAGAAAAAAAAAACGGGGAAAAAAGGGTGTATTTCATTTTAAAAAGCTGCGCTTCAGAGTTTATCACGTGTATTTTATGGCTAAAACCTGCGAGGCACAAGGAGCTCACGGACTCGTGGCAAACTCTGACTGTGCCCTACTTTCAGCACGAGCTTCCTTTTTGGATTGCGAAGTCCTGGGGTCTGTCAGACAAACACGAGCAGGTTGTGCTGCACAGCACCGACACCAGGCACTTTCTGCAGTGGGACATCCAACTTTCACCTCAGAGAGTCCCCAAAAGGGCTGCAAGATTAAATCAGCCCAAACTGATAATGAACTCCAGGTTTGTTTTGAACTGAGCTCACTCCTAAATGGTGTCCCTTCAACTGAGTGACTCCGGGGATTGGTCTGGAATCGGGAATGTTTTGAATTGCTGCGTTCTGGGTTTCATTATTCCCCTCTGGGCAAGTGGATGCGTTTGAGAGCCTGAAACTTCACTTGGAGAAATCCTGCTATAGCTGGAAAAGCAGGAATCGAACCAGCCGGGATGGGGTACATAATCTGAGTCAGCATTCAAATTCCCGTTCCACCGCAGCTTTTACTGAGCCTGGAAAGGACGAGAGGAAATAAAAGAAGAGACAAGAGGCTTTCCTTACACTACCACGTGTGTGCTACAGGAAACACGGTCTTAAGGGTCTCTGCTTTTCAGAAAGTCTTTTTTTCCTACATGAAGCAGCTCATTGTATAATATCACAATTCTATTCCTGTTCCTGCTGTACTCTTGTGTCTCACCTTCCTACCAGCTGGTGGCTGCCACTGCTGCTATCTCACCAGGCAGGGAGAGAGGGCTGAGTGTTTTGCCTTTTGACAGGAGACTTGTTGCTGCAAGCCTGATGTGTTTAACATTCTTTCTACCTGCTTCATTTACTCACTACACAATAATTAGCTTCCAGAAACAATTGGCGGGGCTCAAAGGAACTCCTCCACCGAGATTTGTAACCGGAGTTCTGAGTCTGAGCGAACACAAAGGGAAAGGGGGGGGAAAAAAAAAAAAAGAAGGAAAAAAGGCCGAGCATGTGTTCAAGATGAGACTTGAACCAAAGCCTCAGCCCAGTGCTGAACCTCAGGTGAGAATAGTGAAGGAATGCACAGAAGCAGAAAGTTAAACCCGCAGCAGCAGCAGACTCAAATGTGATTGCAATTATGGGGAAGATGTGCTTCTGCTGCTCGTAGCTCTTCTCTCTCTTGGCTCACTCCCAGCAGGAGTCATAGAGCTTTTATGGGCAACTCATATTGGAGACCAAACATTAATGGAAATACTGACCACACACAGAGCATACATTAATTTGATTTAAAGGACAACTACTAGCGCTTTTCTTTCTCCAGCTACCTGACTTCCCAAGAAATACTGAGGAGACAGTAATTAAATCACAAGTTGTTGATCCTTAAGGACTTAAAGTAAATAGACATGTCACAGAATCACAGAATTCTAGAGTGGTTTGGCTTGGAAGGAACCTTAAATATATCATCCAGTTCCACCCCCCTGCCATGGGCAGGGACACCTTCCACTGCACCAGGTTGCTCAGAGCCCCATCCAGCCTGGTCTTAAACACTTCCAGGGATAAGGATGTCTGTCATATTTAAAACAGGGGGAAAAAATATTTATTATGGGAGGGGTGGACACAGAACATTCTCAAGTGCTCAAAGGCAGAGGTGGGAAAATTAGGTGGTGAGACAACCCCCAGGTCATGGTTTGTACAGTAAAAGGTCAAACTAAAATAAAAAACCAACTCTGATGGCTGAGGGGGATCACCATCAGGGCAGGTTCAAAGGAGAGATTTCAAAAAGTTCAGGCAAGGACAGATCCTGCCCAGTTAGAGCTGTTAGTGCTGCTAGTGGAGCTTGACTTGGAAGACAAAAGTGAAGACGATCCTGAGGTTCAAAGAACAGATTAAGAAGCAAGAGATCTTGGTCTTCCCCCCCTTCCCACCTCAGACACGGTTTCATCTCCCACTCAATCACTACTTGCTGAATTGTCAAAACTCCTTCAGCACAGCACCTCACACTGAAAACAGTAAATGGCTCTTGAGAATCAAGAAATTCGAGATCTGGCTTTGTCTTTGTCTGGCACTTCACGTTCTCATTTGTAAAGCAGAGGCAATAAACGTCTCTGCTGCTTCAAAGCGCTGGAGTGCTTTGAGCTCCTCCTCGCAGAGAAAAAAGTAGGTACAGTTATGATCTGCTGTGTGATCACTGCAGGAACAGCTCAAGCTTTGCTCTCCCAGATTTACAGCTCCTTTACAGGCCATTCATTTCGTTTTTCGCCTTACAACCCGAAGGAGATGATGACTAACTTGCTGAATATAGAAATGCTACTGTACTCCTCGGAGTATTCCTTCCTGCATCACTTTCCCCACCCCCAGACATATGTTAGTAGTTAGAATCAGCTTGCCGAAGCTCCAGGTTTGACAGAGGACAGGGAAAAATGGGAATAAGAAGACATTTCTGCTCAGAACAAAACAGGATACCTAAAAAGATTGCCCCTGTCTCTCTGGCTACAAATACACAGACACACACTTCTTCCCTCTATATAAAGTTTTTAGTTAAGGCCAAGGAACTTCTAACCAAGTGAAGCAATAAATAATTCAAGTGGCCCTCACTATGTATAACTTTCCCTGAATAAAAATAATGATTCAACAATGAAAGAACTCGGATTTTGGTAATGAGCATACACCGTGTATTCGTATGGATCACAGGGAGCTATCCCTTAGCTTTAATCATTGAATATCCTGAGTTGGAAGGGACCCACGAGGATCCATCAAAGTCCAGCTCCTGATGACAACACCAGCACAGTAACCATTGTAGTTTATCCTGCCTTTACTCGATGCAGTGGGATCCACACAGGAAGGCTGAGCCCGAAGCAGAGCAGCATTTCCTGGCAGAATGTCTGAGGAGGAACGGGGAACACCGCTCAGGACTATTAAATGGAAAGGGAGAATGCTAGCAGCAGGTTTGCCAATGCCCAAAAGACAACAAAGCAAGTCTTCCTGTTTCTCATTTCTTTCACGCCACAGGGATGAAGAAGAGCGCAGAAGGTAAAGGAGGAGGTAGAGGAACGAACCACTGACCTCTCCAGGCCAAGGCCAGGGATATCCAGAGCACAGGAGCCAAACGCTGGCGATGAACGTGTCATCCAGGCAGGGAATTCCACCTGGGACAGAGAAAACCCCCAGTGCTCCCAATCACCAGAGCACAGCCAGCCCTATACGTTCACACACATCCCTCGGGATCCGTGGGACGATAGGAAGCGATGCCAACTCGGTGCCTACTGTGAGAGGGGCTGGGATCCCATTCCCTGCCTCGGCAGCACATCTGGAGCACAACCCCCGGCAGGGCTGGCACCCCGCCCGAAGAGCACTTACTCAGCCAATTCAATTAATGTTATCGTGCAGTCACAACGTGTAATGAATGGGACAGCCAAGTTGCTCTTTATTATCAGGGCATTTCTCTTCGGAGCAGTGTTAGTGATGGGGTGCAGGGAGCGGATAAGGAAAGCTGAAAACAGCCTGGGGTAAGTCAGCCACTCCGCTCCCACTTCCAGAATTGGGCCTGGGAATAGAACTGCCACCTTGGCTTTTAATTTGCACACCAGACTGTCTCCTGGGGAGCAGTGAGTCTGAAGTGAAGAGCTGAACAAACCCAAAAAATACTACAGCTTTTCGACATTTTAGATTTTCAATTTTTTAAGTTAAGCAGAATTACCATCAGCACTCTGGAAGCTTTTACGTGGCACGCGCGTTTTTATTTCGAAAGAATAAAGCAAATGCACTCAAGTCCAGCTCACGTCCTTTCCCACATTTAGTTAAGTGCTTGGCAGCACACATCTGATAAAAATGCTGCTGTACGTGTTCCTGTGTTGGAGTTACCCAGCACAGGAACAGCAGGGAATTCTTGGGATTTTCAGCTCCAATATCGCTGTTTTCATTCCACCGGGACTGCTTTCTAAAAACCTAGTTATCTCCAAATTAATACCCCAAAACAAAAGCATCCTAAAAAAGAAAAAAGTGACCTGAAAAGGTTGAAACTCCACACCCACATCTCCCTGGATTTTAAACCCTCCCTCTGAGATGCCCTGAAGTTGCATGTTGTAAACACAACGTGCTGCTAACCACAAATCCTGACCACGATGTCATAAGAGCTGCTCTGCCACGGCTGAGGCTCAGTCTGGCAGAAAGCTGCAGATAAGCCATGAAACGCTGACAGGGAATGGAACTGGACTTCCATTCCTGGACTGTTACAGGCTGGGAATAAAAACCCTGCAGGGTCCATCAGCACTGGGATCGGAGCATGGCAGATCTCATGTGCTTATCACAGATGTAAAAAGAACCCAACATTTTGTGTTGACCCTGCAGGACTTTTTTTCCCCCCAGGAATTTAAATGCTCCTAGGTAAACAACCGACTTCAGTATTTCCCATGCAATATGATTACAGCTTCATGGCTGTCATTTCTCACATGTGGTTTCCAATGTGCTGTTTTGTTTACAAAAGACAATTTGATCCAGCTCTCTGATCAGTGTGCGGCAAGTTAAAAGCCATGAGCGCTTAGATTGACTTCTTCCATACTTTACAGGACAGAATTCAGGGTTTGCCTGGTCTAAAAGTGCCCAGAGTGGTCTGATTTTCGGACTCCAGCTTATTTAGCTGGCAGAAATACTGATTTTTTTGCTGATGCTGTTTTCTAGAAAAAAAAGGCTTAGCTGACTGCTGAGCACTGCAGAGATGCTTGTGATAAGTCTAAACAAGTTAATCACTGGGACTGCAGTAATTGCAATAGCACAGCACTAAATAGGGGTTAATATACCCTGCTAGGACTCCCAGCATAAATCTGCCTGCAAGGAACTCCAGGGCACCCCAGCTGTCCTTCCTCAAATATTCAGGTCAACTCTGCTGTGTGCCACGGCACAGGAACACCTGGAATCTGAGGGAAACAAAACTATTTAAGAGAGGGAAAAGATGTTCAGAATTAACTGGGAAGTTAACTGAAGCAGAAAACCTCCAGGAAAATCAGTTTTTCTCTGTAGTTTCTGAAGCTTCTAATAGCTTTTCTCATAAGTCCAGAGGAGAAGGACCTTGGAAGCCTGGGACAGCATTTTAGGGTTTGTGAACTGCAGTCCACACGCAGAGGATAAGTCAAAACTAGCTGTCAAAATGAACAGAAAAGGGAGGAATATCCAGGTCTCTGGCCCTTCAGGACTGACTTCTGAGTAAGTGTAGATCCAGATTGCTCTACAGATTTTATGACAGATAGGGAAAGCTTGTTTGTGAGCTCCTACAGCAGCTCTCTGATTTGAGCTCCAGGGCGTTACTGCTGTATCAATCGCCCCTCAGATTACAGTAATTGGAACAGACAAAACTCACTGGGTTTCATCTTTATCTCAGCTCAGGATTTCTTCTGTGTCGAGGAGACTTTCATGTTTCCAACAGTGGGGGCTTTCAGCACTACCCTGCAAGTCTGCTTGACACAGCAACAGATCCACTGTCAGGAAATCCTTTGGTATTCAACTGGAAGTTCCCTTTTGCATCCTCTTTCCTCTGCCAATTACCTTTCCAGAGCCCACTAAGCAAATCCTTCACCATTTACATCTTTCAAATAATATGGCATAATTAACTCCAGGGGAACGGCTTTCACCAAACTACATATATTTATCCCTTTTAATCTTGTGCTATTAATTTAACCCCTCCAGCCAGTCCCCGAGTTGTTTGGGTTGCTCTCCTGTGAGCTCATGCCAATTTGTGAGCTTTTTTCCTGGTGACTCAAACGCAGAAGGCTCACAGCACCGTGGTAGGCGTGGTCTGTGCTGTGCCACAGGGAGACATCTCCATGGTTAAAGTCCATTCTGAACCACGAAGGACGACAGCACATTAAAATGCTTTGGAAGTGGAAGCTAATTCCCACAGGTCCCTGTGAGGAGGGCAAGCGTCTGACCTGTTCTACTCATTGGAAACAACGAAACATTTTACCTCTGGCCACAAAGCGTGAAAACAGTGCCTGAAATTCAGCATTTCACCATCAGTCGTTGACTTCAGACCATTTCCTTTGGTCTGTAAAAGAAACTGAAAGAGCTCCAGAGGAAAAAAAAATGTTCAGAAAGACACGACTTAGTCCCAGCTGTCCCGTAATTCTGCTTCTGGCACTCTGGTCATGCATTATTGTATTGGCTCTGCTACTGAGTACCACTGTGCTTCCCAGGGCTCACACACTCTTTTGATACTCGACTTTTCCTCCTTCATTCTCGTCCATCTGAAACCATAGCCTGAACCTACAACCCCTCTGGAGCCCAATCCTCTCCAGCTGTAGAAGCAAAACGTCAAAACCCAGACCACCAAAGCCCCGGGGCCGAGAACGCACCGCGCCCTCCGCAAAGCCACAAATGCCCCTCCAAAGCTGCAAGTCAGAGGCGTGGATTTGTAAAGAGAACCGAACATAAAGCAGTTCAGAGCGGGATCCTTCTATTTGGGGGGAAAAAAGCCAACATTAGGAAGCGTTGGCAGCATCCAACTTGTGCTTCATGTGTTTCAGCGGCGCTGTGTTGTTGTTGGTCGTGACAGACCGAGCAATGCCAAGTCCTCGGGGAGCGCTGCAAGGAAACTGCTGCATGCCTGGCTGGAGAAGGAGCAGCTGTAGAATGAGACCATAAGACTAAAGAGAACGTGTTTCAGCTTGATTTTTGGTTTGTTTTGTGGGTTTTTTTTTTTAAAGCCATTTCTACACCTTGAACGAGCAGCTCTTTTCCCTTGTGCTCCGAGAACAGCTCTTTTTTGTGCCTTTTTTTTTTGGTGCCACGCCTACTTCTCTAGTCTGTCTTTTTTTCCAAAAAAGTTCAGCTGAACTTTCTAAAAACAATACAAATATCACAAGTCCTTCTGCCTCCCCATGTCAGAGGCAACTGCAGATGATTCTGGTTTAATATACCTTTGATCTACTGAACAGATGAGCAGATTTACATGCTTGGTAACTAATTTTATCCAAATTCAGGATTTGAATAACCTGAAGTAGTCCAGAAGGCATCTGTGCACTTCACATCCCCTGCCTGTACTAATCTGGGAGCTCAACAAGACCTAAGGCTTCCAACTTCTCCATTCACACTCCCTTCCAAAACTCCTCTGAAGGTGGAGAGACACCAAAATATGGGACTGACACAGTGCTGACTCTGTTCCCTGAACAGTTTTGCACCGACTGTGGAAAAAGTCTGGATCTTCCTCCAGCACTACCCATAGAAAGCCGTAACAAAATAAAAACATAAATGGGAGGAGGTGTTTGAGAGGTGCTAGAAGAAAATATCTTCCAGAAAGGCACAATCTCCTGATGACACAGCATTTCCAATGCAGGCAAAAATAAGACCCTTGTAGAAACATGTAAATTAGAGCAGAAGTCAGAAATATTTTCAATTCTGCTTCTTCCCAGGTAATCGCCAGGCCTGTATCTGAACAGGGGAAGAACTTTTAAGGGCAGATTTCATTTATCCTGGAACCTAACCTTTCCCTGGGGACTCTCCCTCACAAACTTGAATACAATACCTCTATTCATTAACCTCTCTCACTTGCTTTCCTTGAGGGGGTCTGTTCCCTGCCCGGCTTTTTCCTTCAATTCCCCCTCCTCTTCCCTGTACTATCACTCCACGAGCCATGTTCCCTCCATTCTGTGATCCCTGCACTCCAGATTTGATGTGCTTGGCATACAGGGCCGATGTCTGCTTAGATTAAAACCATGTTGCAATTTCCAGGGAAAACATACAAAGCCACGGCCGAGCGTGACGGAAAGCAAGCTATTCCCAGTTTTGGAAGCTGCACTACGTCCCCCCTGGGAGCAGCCCAGCCTCGTGTTTATTACCTTAACCAAAAAGAGGGGGAAATGGCTGAGGTTTTGCTGGTCTTTCTGCTCCACACTTACAGAGGCCAGGGCTCATCCCTCCCAGCTATTGGGGGGGGGTGCGAGCATTTTACACACACTCTCATTCCTACTTAATGGTTCTTCCATCCTTTCAAATAACCCTCTCCACTCTGGCAAGCATGTGATTTATGGAAGCCCAGCAGAAAGGAATGGATTACAGAGCTAATGAATGAACGAATCAAACGAACCCAAGAGGGGAGATCATATGATCAGCTGCATGGGACTGAGCTTTTGAAATGGCACTTCTGCTACTCAAGTCCTTGTGGCTTGGTTACTCTGAGGGTTCAAACAGCCAGGATCCAGACAGATACTGAATTGTTTTAAAAAAAACCCACCAACAACATGGAATTTTTCAATGTGGATCTGCCCCCACTGACGTCTTCCAGCAGCGTCGTCTCCATTGGAATGAGCTGCCATTGATGCAAAACCTTCTCTGTGACAGCCTGTACAAAACTTGGGATGGGACAACTTTGGGAGCACCTCCCTCTCAAATACACCCATGGCACCAGGCAATCCTAACAGGATACCTCTCTGGGAAAATACCCAGGGCTGTGAAATGCTATTTGCTCAAATTTTGGCCTTATAGTCATAATATCGACCTGAACCTCCAGGCTGGTTTGTACCCTAAGCGGGGCCTGGAGAGGGTGGAATACCTGGAGGCTCCAGCAGGAAGAGCAGACTTTGTCCCAAACTTGCATTCCAACAACTGTCTTGGATAAAAGCTTTGCCTTTCCATCAGCCTGAAGAAGCTCTTTCAATATCATGGCCTATTAGGTTTGTGTCCCAGGAGTAAGAAAAATTCCAACACATGGATTTTCTCATCCTACTCTTTTTTCCCAGTAAGCCTTTGAGGTTTCTTCCTCCAGCTTATGACAAAGCAAATCATCATTTACAGACACACAAAGCCAGTGGTTGGGTCGGATTTGCAAAATCTTATCCTGCATGTTTTGATTTTATGTGCTCAAAATCATAGATGGACTCAATTTAAGTCTGACTTTATCCAAAATTCAAGGTAGTTTTGTTTGAGAGTGGAATTGAGGGTGGTGGTTTAAATACAGTTTAATTTATAAACTACTTTTGAACACTGAATGCATACGGTACAGAATGAAAATAAGCCTAAGTCTAACTATCAATTTGCTTATTGAGCTATGCACACAACTTCAGGCTTACTATCAAATTGTTTTTAAAACATGAAAAACTGGTTTGTTTTGATTGAAGGTTTCTTCAGCTTTTATATTAAATGCAGGCAAATTTAAAATTTTAATTCATATTGACATTAAAATCTTTGCCTTTTAAGTCTAAAACAGAAATGGTTTAAACTTTCCGAATTTTAATCCTACTTATTAGGCCTGTGCTCTGAATTTGATGAATACCCATTCTGAGCTACAATTAAACTGCACTTTTGGGGAATGAACTATTTGATTAATACTGCCTAGTGTTGCTCAGTATTCCTTCCCCTCTGCCAAAGAAGGGCCACCAGAGGGAATGAAGAGATTTAGCTGAGAATTAGTTTAAGATAATTATTCTACATCTTTCAGGCTCTTTCTACATACAGCAGAACAAATATTGGGGAAACAGAAGTTGTTTTATGTGTATAATTTGAGAATATATTTTGTAGAACGAGTGAGTGGGATATGACTCCATTTGGATAATGCCTGCAGACCTAAATTCATTAAATTGGTGGCTTTTTTATTAGCACTACTAAGAGAAAAAAGTTCTCTTTAAGCGACGCCTTGTGTTCATCATCCCTAAACCCTTCCCAAGACTCACCTTTTCACTGCCCAAACAGAGTTGTTTTTATTTAACCAGTCTTGTGAGATGCAACATTTTGCTATCAATCAGATTTACTGTTAGCTCCCAGCACTGAGATGACAAAACCTCCTTCTATTCTTGGTTAATATAATTGATTGAACCCTGCTCTGCACTTTATGCCATGTGGAAAAATAAGTGGCAAAGAGCATTTTTTTCCCCTTTCTCTCCCCACAAAGCCTGACATTTCATTTCATCCGAGCCTTTTATTGGTTCTCACATCTGGATGATATAAATTTAAAGCGCAGTTTTCAATATCTGAGTTGCTTAAGGTTACCATATTTGACAAATCCTATTCGCCAGGCTGTCAAATGAAATTAACGTGGGCAATGGAGGGGGAACAAAAGAATAAAGAGGCTGAGTTTGATTCCCTTGTGTTTGGAAAGTGAGACAAAATTAACCCCTCTGAAGGGGAAGCAGCAGCCCTGACTGACAAACCTGCCAGAGTGGGAACAGGCAACGGGACAAATCCAGAAATTATGCTGGCTGGCATCCCAGGGATCAACCGGCCTTTTTGTTGTGCCATCAACTCAAGTTTTCCAGCAAACACCGGGGAGGATCCACCTCCATGTGGTTGTGAACTCACCAGTGGGCCACAAAGATGAACTGGGCCCATGGCTTTTTGGCATCCCAAAGGATGCTCTTCACATCACTCCTTTAAAGTTTCTTCCCATGTAGCTGCACACACAGAATCTTTTTTTATCTTACACCTCAGAATGGTTTTTGGGGGGACACCACACTTCATCAGCCAAATGCTGTGGGGGGCACTGACCAAAAGCCAACAAAAAGGCACACAAAGCCCAGGAAATTAGTAAGGATAGAAGGAAAAGGCAGGGGGGCTGCTCTGCTTAATCCCTAACAGATGCTTAAATCCAGTATAGTGCTGGTTAGACTCGGAGATGAGACTAACTCATAACAGCGATCCTGCACTGGACTTTTATCTGCTTTCATCAGCTAGGAAAAAAGTCTTGGATCACAGGCTGTACCAAGATGGCACTTGGAGGTCTCTGCAGGAGGCAAGAGGGAGAATTCTTTCCTCAGAATTACATGAGGGCTCTGGAATTGCGACTGCATTTCTCAGAATTGAAACCTGGAGGTCTCATCGTCACTCCACTCTTCCCATTTTTGCCCTCACGGGCTTCCTGCATCCCCCTCAGGTATGGATGGACAGAATCCACACACTCCTCTTCATTCACAGCTATTATGGCATTTCTCCCCACTATGTGCAAGTAATTTTGGGGCAAGCCACTTAACTAATTCTTAAGCTCTGTGCAAATCATTATTAAACTTGAGGAACATCTTTGTGTCTTGAACATCTTTGTGTTCACAGTGCACATTACATAGACCCCCTATCGAGCAGCCCCATTACACTGAGCAGGACTCACATTTTAGGAAATTAGGAAAAACCACATGGCCTGGTTTATCAGCATTTTTTTGCCACTGCCACGCTGAAGGGCAATGACGATTGCTCCTTCCAGCTTCCAATTTGGAATATGCTTTTGCTTATCTCAACTATCTGCTGACAGGAAACACGAATAAATGTGATCATCTAAATGTACACATTGGTACATTTAATTATTTTTTTTTAAAAACCACCGCTTTATGGCAAAACCAAGGGACTGACAGGCAGTAAAAGAGCAGAGAAAACATGTCAGCGGCGATGCTGTTCCGAGGCACAGTAAAACAAGACGCATCTGTCATGAGATAAGGGAGCACAAGCGCAGATTTTCTGTATGTACACGTACATGTTCATATAGATTTGACACTGTAGTGACAGTGGTGTTCAGCATTCTCAAATACAGTCATCATCACATCAACGTGGGACCAACGCTGTCTGGAAGTCCTGAGGAGAACTGGCAGCTCTGCCCATAATCAACACCACCTCTTATCTGAGCTCAGTTAATGCTCCAGCCACTCCTTGGGCATTTTTTTTTAGGTTTGTAATAGCGATGTGAGCTGATGAATCACACTTCCCGTCCTCTCAACTCATCAAGTTTCTGCTTTTACAAATTATACATCACGCTCCCACTCCCCACAGACTTGTCTGTTACCCCCAGTCATCTGAAAGCTCCAAACTAAAACTCATTAAATCCCTTTAGACACCCATTTTCTCCCTAAAAAGATGACAAGGTACAGACAGTGCATTACCGGGCCTATGGCTCGAAACTGAGCAGGGCCAGCCGTGGGTGAAACGAGAGGCACAACCTCCCTGTCCACCTGCACCTAACAGGGACGTGGCAGCTCCCAGAAGTTGTTCTGTAACAAACATTGACCAAGGGCTTTTTTTATGGGCAAAAGGCCACACCAAGGAAGAGGCAAAAACCAAAATAAAGCTGCGATAATCCAATTCTCAGTATTTGCAAGGACGTGGAAAGGAGCTGTGAAAAGACAGAAAGAAACCAGTGAAGAAAAATGCTTGAAAGAAGGAGAACAGAACCTGAACAAGTCTTAAGAATAGAAAGGATTTAAGGGAGGTCACTTCAGTGGAAGAGCACTCAGTCTGCACAAACTAAATGGGTTTGGAGCTGTACAGAGGGAATCCACCGATGAAGACTCCCAGGTATGGAGAAGTTGAAATGGAGGAGGAAGAGAGGAGAAGTACAGCTATGTTTGGAGGAGGAGAAGCTCATAAACACAATGGAAAGCATTAGTAGCGAGCTCCTGTGTCAAAAAGAGGCTTTTGGACAGCGTTTAATTTGTGCCTCCTTAGATTCCAAGCTCGAATTAGCACAGGCAACACTTTGAGGCCAAGGTACCAGATTAGATTTTCCTTTCCCAATGGGAATCTAAAGTCACAAACTGACTTCAAAAAGAGGCGAGCCCCTGGTTTACTTCCTTATCAGCAGTTTCTGAAGTAGTCCCTTATCTGTGTGAGGGGCAGTTCTGGGCTCAGCAGCCCCTGCTCCCACCGTTACAGCACTTCAGATGCCACAGCTTAAGTACCTGGCTGCGAGTTCTGCTTTACACCTGCCCAAACACCCTCCTTTGAACCTCTCCTGATCAAGAAACACTGCTGCAAACCTCACAGAGCCTGAGAGACCTACTCAGTACAAGCAAGGGTGCAATAAAGCAGCGGGGGAGTTGTTCAGCATTTATTTCTCCAAAGAAATAAATCTCTTGATTCCATCCAAGAGCCCGAGCCACGAACAGAAACCCTTCGAGCATCCACGGAAAGCCGGCGGATCCATCGGTACCTGGGATGGTCGGGGTTGTAAAACTCCAGTGAACGAGGCGGATCACTCGAGCCAGATAGGATCAGGAGTTACTCCCACGCTCTGCTGGGATGGATAATGTTACACAAGGGTTCTGGGGAACATTAGAGCTCCATATAATGTTCATTTATCTGCCCAGATCAGCAGTTCTTTCGGGGGCATTACATTCACTCGGCAAGAGAGAATCTCCGTCTCCACTGCACCCAGAGGAACGTAAAATAAGAACAACGGCCCATGGCAACGCTCATGCTTGTTTAGAAGGAAAGATTTAAAAAAATTAGATGGTTTAATGGACTGTTTATTCCAGGGCAAGTATTTTTCCATGAAAATCGGTTTTATCATAGGTCCCTCACAGAAGAAATCAAAACAACTTGAAAGAGCAAAAGCATGGAAAGCAACATGAATACTCAACACGAGACCGAAGAACACATCAACAGAGTTATAAAGTTTTGGAACTTTGGAATGACAACAACCTCAACCACTGGTCCTGGAAACTATTACATTTAAATTTGGGAAATGATGGGGAAAAAAACCAAACCCACAACACCCCAACCCAAGAGCAACCTGCACTCCTCCCCCTGAGCATCAATACAGAGCAGGGCCACTCGTCACCACAGCTACCCCTGCGTGTTCCCTTCAGCATTTTATTGGTTCCACTGTCACAGGATCAAAGGGAGAAGAGCAAGATTCCTTCTTGTGTGGCTCCCAATCCCAAATGCTGCACATATGGCAAAGTACAGCAAATAAAAATTTGACCCAATCACCCTCACTTTGGAATCAGAAGGTTTTTTTTCCAAACGTGCTTTTCGTGGTTTGCTCCAGTCTGAAGGGAAAACCAGAAAAATGCACATCCTGCAGAAAAAAAAAATTTAAACCCTATTTCATAGAGTTTGAACCAGGAGAAGGAAGGTCAAAAATGCAGGGAAACAATAGAAAATATTCCTGCTTTTGAAATGATCCACATACCAGCTCTTTATCCTACAATGCCCAGATGTCATGGAAGCTGAGTGCAACACCGTTAGGCATTCCACATTTCTCCCAGACATTTATTATTTAGACATCATTTCTCTTTTATGGCTTCCCTAGAAGGTCAAGACAAATTTTCTCTCATCACCTCCAAGGCCCAGGTTGGTAATGAAACACCTACCCAACAAAATAATTGCTGCATTCCGTGCTGTAATGCTCCATCGGAAAAGGGGGACATGAAATAGCTCTATCCTTCAGGGGGCAGGGCTTCCACTTTTCTCTCAAGAGCTTTCACATTTCTCTCTCTTTTTTTTTCCCCTTCCTGTTCTGCAATATCATGAATTTCTGGCCAGAGGTTACACTGAAAGAGATCAAAGCAACTTTTCCACTTTCTATCCTTTTCACTGATCAAGCCTGAAAACTGAAAATTAAGAAATCTAGTAATTGTATGGAAAATGGCTTATGAAACACACACATTACGGAAAACTAATTGTATACAATAATAAGAGTTTCTGAATGTAAAATTCAGCATTAGTAAACAATACCTTCAACAAAGGGCCAAAGAGAATTATCCATCTGAATTTCCTGCTCTCTTCCCAGTGTCAAAGCACAGCCCGTGCTCTTGCTCCCAGTGTTGTGACTCTAATCTCAATTTTCATTAAAAAGCCTGGAGTTTGGCCTTCAGATTTGCATTTGTTCCTTGTATATGAACAATGCACTACATTAACATGAAAAAGCAGCTTCAGAAAAATGCACTTGTGAGCCACGAGAGGCTGTTTATTATTGTCACCCCTAATTGTGTACCTGAACAAAAGCAGGTAAAGCACAAGGATTTGTACCACGGCCATAATTTTTATATACTTTATCCACCAGGCTGGGATGGTGTATTTGATTTCCAAAAGTCAGCTGATATTCCATAGCGTGATTTTGACTTTTTTTTACCATTTTTTACCACAACATATGTGCTCAGGCCAGTTAAAATCAGCGCCTAGCAGGGGAAATTGTGAAGAGCTGGGAGGAGAGGATTTACTGGGAAAGTTGTTCCATGCAAACTCCTGTTTGTGGGACACCTCAGCGCAGGCACAACTGCAGGACTGGACTGTCCTCGCAATAAACAGGGAAATGTTTAAACAGACACAGATGTAGGAACCAGATACAAGGCAGAGAAACCTGATAAAGCCCTTTCTAGTAGCTGCTGTAATAAAGAACCTTGATCTGCAGCGTACAAAGCAAAGCGAATTTCTGTAACAGTCCCCCCTAAAAATGTCCAAACACGGGCTGAGTGTGGCTCCAACTCCTCCTCCCAGTGATAAGAACTTCCAAGGGCAGCTGCACCAGGGTGGGACTGCTCACAGATCTGGGATAGACTTTGTGGGGATATTGCTCTCCTGAAGGTAAAAAGTTAATTTATTTATTCTACTTTCCCCTGTCGAGGGGTAGGAGAGTGATACAGTATTTATAGCAGTCCCCAATTTTAAGCACTATGTTTGTTATTATATCCTATTTATAGCATTTATTCCCAGCATAAATTTTTGGTCCAAGAAATCACGATTTCCGCTGACTTAAGGTTTGATTCTGCAGTGCATATCCCACACCAGGCTACCTGTGGAATAAAAGCTAAAGGATAATATTCTGCTTTATAAGCACCTTGACTTCAAAGAGGATCACTCCTGATCTGTATCAGAGTGAATGGAAATGGGATCAGAACAAGAGATCTCGCATAAAGCTTCTAACAGAAGACAAAAAGCTGTGCCCCCATCCACTCCTCCACGTAGTGCCGAATTCAGGAAGATGAGATTAGCCCACAGGAGATGAGGGGATAAAGCACTTGTTTTTCACGCTGGGAATTGTCGTTTCCTGCTGGTTGAGTCTGTCACCAACCCGAGAGTGAAGCGCTCACCCAGAACACTGACCTGGGCTGCAGCTTCCTCCTGCCTCCTCTGACTCAAAAGGTGCTTAAAGAGCTGCTCCACACCCTCCGATAAGGCTGGCAGGGAAGTTTCACGTTTATCTCACCCTTCTCTAGGAAATCCCCGTGATGTAACATCTGCTCAGGACTGCAGGGGGATGCTTGGGCAAGGAGTGAGTCAGTGGCACCGAGGGTGGGAGATTTGCCTGTCAAATTCCACCCGTTCCAGGGTGTCGCAGTTCACATCCAGCAACACAGAAACCAGGATCTCACCTGGAGGTGCCAAATGAGGTTTTAAAAAGGCCCAGATTATTCTGTATACTTCAACTAGGCGCAATCAGAGTTTATCACTTAGGGCACGCTACGCTGGCTGCTGTCAAAAAGTGAAATCCTATTTTCTTTTCCCCCTAAAGTGCAGATTCTCACCCTAAGTCTTGTACCTCGGAATCCAATCCAACAGAAAACCGGCTTTTACAGTTTTGAAAGCCAGTTTTCCATGAAGCCAGCAAACTGATCCAGCTTGCCCACAGCCAGAGCAAACACAAACAGCGGGAGCACGCGGCTGGCCCAGGGAAAACAGGATTCTCGTTTCACTTGGGCTGAAACTCGGTGTAACACAAACCTGCACCCTGAATTGTCCCTGACTGACTCACAGGATGCTGAAAGACAGCTCTGGACATCTCAAGCACAACTCCCAGAACTTCAGTATTAAACAAGCAGGAAAAAATTCCTTAGAAGAACAACAACAAAGGCAAACAAAACACCCATCCTTTTATGCTTCACAGATAAGGACAATAACTGAAACACTGCAGGCTAAAAATAGCAGAAAACAAACCTAACCAAACCTAACCTTGTTTTGCTCTGTTTTAAAAAACAGGCTCCTAACTTTGAATAGGTAGGTTCCAGGATTTTGGAATATTGAAGGTGCTAGAAGAATCAAGCCTCGGTCCTGCAAATGTTTAGCATTCCAGGACTACCATCAATATCTAAACAATATATTTTTATATATTTTCTGCTAGAAGGGTCCTTCTGACTTAGTTGAAAGGCTTCAGTAATTTATATTAAAGTTCCCTATATCAGTGCTCTTTTCTTCTGTGGTTAATATCTTGAATATTAAAAGAATGCCAATTATAAGAATTAAAACTTTTATACCATCATCTATTAATTCCTTATTTTTATTCCTAAATTTGGATATTTGCATCTTACGCCAGCACTGAGGAGAAAATCTGGAATTTAAGAACTCAGACTGTAATTTTCTTATTTCTGCCGGGCAGGTCTTCACTTAACACTGTCCAGGAAAACTCATCTGGTCAAAAAGAGCCTGCCCACCTTGAGTTAGGGGATTTACCCACTTTGAATTTGGCCTCTTCCAAACTGAGCAAAACTGCTCAAGATGAACTCCCCACCACCACCACCACCATCAGCACACTGAACCAGGACAATTTCCAAGGGAGGAAGGAATCCCAAACGGCAGCAGATGCTCATTGTTCAGATGTACAATTCCGCTGCAGAACATTAAACTTCTTTTTTAAACTCAGTTTCTAAAGATGAAAAGAACTGTTAAGATTAGAAACAACCCGGTCAATCTGACAAGAGAGTCAGATTTGGGGTCTAATTCTAAAGGACAACATCCTTTAGCACACAGGCACGTTCTACACAAGCTTCTTAAATGGCTTTCACATTTATTTTGCCTCTACATCGCTGACACCACCATACAAAACTGCCCGAGTTTAAAATATGCATTTCATTTCCACGACAATGGATTTATCTTTCCAGCAGATGTTGTGTGGAATCTCCAGCAAGTGCAAAATGTCTTGATCCAAAGCGATGACTGAAACGTGCCCCAGTAAGCCCCTTTTCTCCAGCGAGATTGGGATTTTTTCCAAATCTAGTTCCCATCATCTGTGGGACAGCCTTCAAACTGCAGGCACCGAGAGGAAGTGTCCACATCCACTCCATTCCAAAGAAACACTGATTAAAGAATGTGGTTTCTGATCTCTAGGCCAAGACTTCTCAACAGATCAGGTTTCCTTATTTTGAGGAATGGCTTATTTGGAAATCTGGAGCAATATTCCTCCTGGAAAACGAGGCAAGCAGTTGTTTGAAAAGCAGAAGCTGACCTGGGTTATCAATGTCAGGGCAAGAACTTCAGCTGCTTGATGTGATTTTTAGTAAGGAGGCCAGGAAAAGTGCAGAGCTTTTGTGACAATAACTGCACAAACACTTCTCCGAGTTGTTGCCTCCTTGGCTTTGAAAACCTCTGCTCCAGAAGTGGAATGTTTGGAAGTGTTTATGGAGGTATTCTTGGAAGCAAAGCCCACAGTAATATGGTATCTTCTTAATATCATGTCTTACACTGACTATTCCAAGAGTTTTGATCAGTTCTGTACCCAGGATTGTTATTTCACTCTCCGTAATTTTTCTTCCAAACCCTCCAACTCGTTTTCTTAACCAAGTGATGGTTACTTGACTTCTGTAACTCCTACTCTGGTCTCTACCATGACACAGTGTCCAGAAAATGTGGTGTCTGTTCTTTACATACAGAAATTAAAAACAACTTAAAAGACTCAAGCAAAGCACTTTGCCTTTTCTTGCTAATTTTGAGATTTCTGAGGGATTTAATTGCTTTTGCTGGCAGAGGTTTGATGTTTCTACGATAACTTATCTTTGTCCAGTGTTTAACAAGCCCTCTTCAGACTGCAAACCTCAAAAAACTAAATTAAACAAAAATTGTGAAACAAATCACGCTCTTGTTTTGCAAGTTCAAACCTACTTGGGGAAAAAAAAAAAATCAGACCGAAATCAGCTCCAACCATGACCAGCATTAAAGTAACTTCCATCAAAAATTTAACATCTGGATTTCAATTAGGCTCAGAGTTAATTGTTAACTGTCTTAACTCCTGACCCATCAAAGAGTTAAAAAAATAAAAGGGAAAAAAAAAAAAGAGATCAGGCTTTGATGCCAGTCTGGAAGTTGCTGAGCTATTAATCAGTGGTTATCAGTTTGCCTTAGATGACTAAAACTCATTAATATAAACGAGAAGCCTGAAAGGATCACATTAGTGTGTTATCAGTTTCATCATTTACAACCCTGGAACAGCTAAAAGAGTTAAGCTATCACACACTGCATTGAAGGATAATTTGGCATCATTAATTTTGTTCTGCCAGTTGCCAAACCTAATTGGGAACGATAGGGGCTTGTAAATCTGAATTCAGAGCTTTCACCTACATCCCTTTATTTTTTCCCCAGAGTCCTGGCATTTAATGAATGAAACCGCACCAAAACCATTCAAAGGTTTTAATAACTTGAATTTTGGTGAATAAATTTTACATTGCTTTTGATTTCAGAGATATATCCTTCATAAAAGCACAGTGCTGTGGTGATTATTTTCCAACTTTGTTCATTCTTAAAGGGGCTTTCACACTTTTGGCACACAAGGAATGTGATGAAATGGAAACACAGTTTCTTCCTCCCTAGTTAAAAATTAATTTTAAAAATGTAATTTTCAGTTTATCAATTCAAAAAGTAATATCCCAGAATTAATTCTGGAAACAAAGAGAGAACAACAAATGGTTAATGCACTAGAAATTGAAAACACTAAAGTATTTTTGTTAGATATGTGCTCAGGTTGTGTATATGGCCAATAGGGAGGAAAATGCACACTCAGCCTCACTCCCACTCTGCCTTTGAGGAAAAGCTTAGTATTTAGATAGTTCATGAATAAAACAATTAAAAGTAATGCATAGACAGTAACTGTGACTAATCAGACCCAACCCACCTCTAATTTCAGGCTTGCAAACACTTAGTTAGGTCAGTGAGAGCAATTCTGAAGTAAATTCATGTGTGGGAAATGCCTGTCCTGGTTAATCTTTGTTCCTGGTCACTTTAATTCACCTAATGGTGTCAGGAAAGCTAAAAGAAGGACAGTGTTCCAACACCAGAGGTAGATGAAAATGCTGGATCAGGATCATGGTTATTTATTTACACCTCAGATGTACATTCAGCATAAGCTGAATTAGCCTCAAGTGTAGCTCCATCCCTCGGATCCGAGAGGCTCCGCTAATTTCAAGGAATATTCCTGATGAGAGAAGAACAAATCATACCTGTGCCTTCTAAAGAGATGTCATTCACTGCACAGAAGGCAAGCATTCATCGTTCCCATTTTGGCACTTCCCAGATAATCCCTTTAGCCTTTGGGTTGATGCACTTTATAGAAATTCAAAATAACCATCCACCAGACTTATTTCATAGCGCGGCCTTTTATGAAGCTCTTCAAAGAGCATTCTTATTCCAAAGAGATAAGGGAGTTCTTTTGTCACATTGACATAGAGACTTTATTATCCTTTAATGGAAACTTCATCATCTGTGGCAGTTTTGAACCTCAAGGAGGCTGTGGTATTAAGACACAACAGACGTGCTACTTTTAACCATCAAAAGTTATAATTCAAGCGGTGCTTTCCACTTTGCCTGATATATTGTGATGTTTTACAAGACATTTGCTCTTTTCTTGCACCACAAGAACACCCAAATTATATTCCTCATCCCAAAACTTCAGGGTTTTTTTTTTTTTAAATAAATTACTTTGAAAAACAATTTTTAAGAGACAAAGGATAAACAAGGGCTTCTCACAATTATGGCTCCTGAAACTTTACACCATTAGCTCGCTTCACATACTGAGAAATAACAATCTGCAAGCCAATGAAGAACTAAGGCCAGGAAAAATCTTTTCAGAATATCTCAACTAAACCTCTCTCCCCTTGTCCTGTCATTCATTCCCTGGGAGCAGAGCCTGGCTGCACCCTCCTGTCAGAGTTGTAGAGAGTGAGAAGGTCCCACTCAGCCTCCTTTACTCCAGGCTGAGCCCCCCCAGCTCCCTCAGCCACTCCAGACCCTTCCCCAGCTCCGTTCCCTTCTCTGGAGTCGTTCCAGCCCCTCAATGTCCTTCCTGAATGGAGGGACCCAGAACTGGACGCAGTAGGATTCCTCTTACATTGGCATTCCTTTTACATATTCCTCAGGTAAAGAAAGTTCCCATTTTCTCAGCACTCCCACAATCCATTCACAGCTTACACAGCAAGTAAGATGTTAAGGAGGAACAAATTCTTTCCCAGGAATTCACCAACACTGAAGCTTTGTTAACCACAACTCCTCGGATTTACATAATCCCGGAGTCCTGAAAAACGTGAAAAAGCATCCACTACCAGGGGGATGTTTGTGAAAACCTACCAAGGGAATAATTTTGCAATCTGCTCACACTGTGTAAACACAAAAGTCTTGGGGGACCTTTTCCGTAACTTTTGGTGCATTTTCACTCTGGCCAAGTAACGCAGCTCACACCAAACCCTCCCAGGGGGTAATAGAAACACCTCTTATGGTTCTGTTCTATATAACCCACGTTCAGTAAATAGCAGGTACAGGATGTTCCTTGTAGCACTAGGAACTACACTGGCAGGAAAAGAATAAAACCAGTACCACTCCCACAGTAGCACTAAGTTCATTTTACTTGTTGTTTGTTTTAGAAGCAAGGACAAATTTAATGCAACTGAGATTCTGGAAGACTCACAAAGTGTTTTATTTTCATTAATATAATTGGCTGAAGGGAGGTTGTTCCCAGACCTTCAGAGCATTTGTTGGTTTGACAAGGAAAAATTCAGCCTCATCTCCCATTGAGTTCCTGTGATGCCTCTACTCAAAAAAACTTTGCATGCAACAGACATTAGGGATGTCTTTCCAAGGATAAAAACAAACCTCACCAAACCTGCTTTGAACCCAGTCATGCTTTACAACCCCACACGCACTTCAAGCCACACGGGGTTAATGAAGAGGCTGAGAGAGAAGTGCTAATTACCACGGTCAGAATCGTATCCACACCCATTATTATTTTATCCAGCATGGCAATTCCTTACTTCTATCACTTCCAACACTGGACACTAACTAGTTTCTTCAAGAATGAAAATAAATCAAGCTGGTCTAGTGGAAGGTGTCCCTGCTCATGGCAGGGGCTTGGAAGAAGATGGTTTTTAAGGTCCCTTCAAACCCAAACCATCCTATGAGTCTATGATGATTTTTTTTTTAAAAAATAATCTTTTTTTTCTGCACTTGCACAGCAGATTTAACAGAATCCAGACTTCTTGGCCCACATTGCTCCAATTCCTATTACTTCAGAGGGTTCAAGTCCTGCAGGAATGGAACAGGCAGCATGAACAGCAGGATTAAGCCCTGGCCATGCCATAGAATTAAACAGGTTTTGACATACAGGGGACAAGTAGGGAGCATGAAAACAGAAAAATGAATAAAAATGTAAAACTGGAAAGCAAAAGCTTCCAAGAGAAGCAGTCTCTGTTCCCAACACGGCCAAGCAAGTGGAGTCTGTGCAGAGTGTAGCAGTTCAGTACAGGCAAAGCTGTTTGGGTTTGGGCTAAAACTCAAAATTCCATCCAGAGATCAGATTCAGAACCCAAATTTCACTACTGCACTCCTCTGTGGTGTGACTCCCACAGCTACAGCAGCTCTGCCAGATACATCAGCTCAGCAAGGATTCAAGTCAAGGGATGGCTTTTAGAAACTGCTCATAGGATACCCCTCCAATTCGACTCTGGCACCATCAACGCGAGTCTGTTTGGAGTATAAATCCATTCTGGAAATGTACCTGATGATAAAAGATGACAGCATCTATTTTCAATGCAATTATTATTTGAAAGGTGCTCGTTATTGCCTAAATGATTCCTCTTTGATAGAGCTGGTACCTGCAACACACACTGGTGTTCCAGTGGAATTCCACACTCCCAGGAGTGGAGCAGTTCCCTAAACTGCTAATTAAGGTGATAACACGACAGCTCCACTCAGATACACTGTAATTAAACTAAGGGTAGAGAAAGGATAAGCTCTACCATCTGTATCTGTGCAGAGGGAACTGCTTGATTTGGACAGGGATGGGGATTTTTTTTTTCTCTCTCTTTAGCCAAAGGGGAACCCCTCTAACAGGGGATTGCTTGCTGAGAACTTGAACTCAATGTGTTCGTGCTGACAGCGTGTCAGTCCCTGGTGTGCTTCGTGGGAAGTCTGGCAAGCTTTGTTTGCAAATTTTCTACATATTTTCTTCAAGCATTTGTGCCACTGTTTCCCCCCCCTTCTCCCCCCCCATTTCCAAGCAGTTCTGAATAACTGATGCGTTTTTACAAATTTTGTAATTAAAAGACCTACTGGAGTTACTATAGTAACGGGGGGCCTTTAGAAATCAATTGAATAAAACAAAAAATGGGGTTGATTGGTTGGCTTTGATCTTCCCTCTTTGTTCACTGGTATCAAGAATATTCTGAAAGATCATTTTTTTTTCCCCTCCTCAACTGCAGAGTTGTTATATTCCAGGGCTTACAGTGTGTAAGCTTTAGCATTCATCATCAAGCCATGGCACAAATGTGGGCAACTTTGTGTTGCTTTCTTTCTGGCACCAGCCCTGACAAATACAGAGCAACTCCATTTATTCAGTTTCAAGACAGCCTTACCAAATTTTTTACCACTGCTTATTTCGCACGTGGAAGAACTCTCAACCACGATGTGCATTTTAGTGAATATTCCTCCAGAAATACAACCCAGTTCAGGTTACAGGAACACAACTCAGAGCTCATGAATTTCAAAGCAAGATCCAACTGGATGGTGCAGTTAACTGGGTTTATTTCAAGTGTTCCATTCAGTTTTACTTCCACCAGGCACCTGACTCTTCAGGTTTCTGTTTCAGGAGTGTTTCCACTTTGAAAAATTACTTTGAAGCTCTTCTTTAACAGCTCCGTTCCCTTCTCACACTGGGTACAGAGCCAGATCATTGTTCTTAGGGCACAGATCGGGCCTTTCCCACTTTTCTGTTCTTGCTTTTGGGATACCAACCCGCCAACAGGGTAAACACAGCACGACGCGGCTGCCACCCACATTGGAAGGGCACGATTTGCACTCCAGAACTTTTCCTGGGAAAGGACAAGCCCAGCTTGGTTCTCAGAGCCAAGCCTGGCCTCTTTTGCAAGCAGCCACCTACAACAATTTGCAGTGATGAAAATGAAACTTTCCCCCTACAAGAGACAATTACCTTTCATTGAGATGTTTGTATTATTTACACTTCTTTTACAAATATCTCATTTCCTTGCTGAAGGTGAAACTACAAACTTGAATGTCAAAATCCTATCCACAGGTATGGAAAGCTTTGCCCATCTATGGTATCACCACTATCCCACACTGGGCATCACTCATGCCCAATCCAATCCAAGCCCATTCCAGGGACTCCTTGCTCCCATTTTCCCAACTCTGCCGCCGCGACTCTACCGGAAACTCCCGTTTTCCTTGGAAGAACGCTCTGGTGCCCAGGTAACCAGGCAGATTGGGGAGGAGGTGGAGAGATCCACACTCAAGTCCCATCCTGCCTTGTGGTAGGAACACCAGAAGGTGTTAGACCAGCTCTGCAAGGCACACCGGAATAAATCCACCCCACAGCTTACGCGGAACCAGCGAGACCGACGATTTCGAGCGATGTTAAATCATTTTTCTCCAGAGGAAGAGACATTTTAGAACAAATTTAGCAACAAGGAAATTCAGCCACTCATAAATCAATAATGTTTCCAGAGGTTTAACATGACTTATGTAAAATCTGTCCTTTAAAACGTCTAATTTAAGGCTGTTGTTACAAGTTTACTAAACCAGATAAATTTATGGCCGCACACATTTATGGAATGAGCCCGAATTTCCATGCAGAACATGATTTTTACATTAAATAACCAAGTTTACTAAGTAACTAACTTTTATTGGTCTGAAGGCCCATTGTTTAAAACAGGTTTCTGTGTAGATAAGAGATGTGAGCCCAGATGCTCATTTCAGATACACGACTGGAGCTCAGATGAACACCAGATCCATTTGGTGAAGTCAGGGCCTGATTTGAACGCAATAAATCAGAACTTTTTTTTGTCTTATATTGAAGTTATGCTAGTGAACTTCCTCAGGCCTTTGGAATTTTCTATTTGTAATTAAAAAAAGAAATAATATTCTTAGCTGATTAATGACAGAAGCTGTTTTTATCTGCGCTAAACCAGTTCTTATTTTATGTAACACGAAATTGTGTTGCAATTCTAAAAGGAGCCATAAAAACCAATGAAGGATTGATTGGTTTTTTGGTAAAGTTTTATAAAGTAGACAGTAATGAGCTCTCCAAGCAGCTGCCATAAAGAAAAAAAAAAAAATGCAGTAGCAGATGCATCTCCCTTCACCTTCAGCATCTACCAGAGGGCTGCAAAAGAAATAAAACCTCTCCTCCTGGGAAAAACCAAGTGGAAACAGACCGAGATTCCACTTTCAACACGGAAAGGAGTTTTGTAACCAAATCATGTGTGATGCACGGAATTGGCTCAATCCAACAAGGCAGCTTCCATTCTCAACTTCTTGAAGGAGCATCTCTTTCCAGCAAAATTCCCTGCAAAACCTCTAACCAGAATAATTTCGTAAAATAAACCATCAACATTCCATGGCCTAAGCACGGCACAACCTTGTGTCCCCAAGTCTCAAGCACACCATCCTCGAATAATATATCAATATCCAAAGGAATTTCAGGAACACAGCATCCCATTTCTTGTCTGGGGACGGAATGGGATGCTGAAGATGCTTTGCTGTGTCATGTCCCCCTTCCACTGTTTGTGGGCTGTAAATTCATGCAGTCCTGGGGCTGCTCTCAAAACTCCTGAATTCTGCTCCAGCCTCACAGCACACCCAGGACACCTCTGTTTCAATTCCTGATGAACTGGCAGAAGCCCTGAACTACCAGCACATCTGGCCATTAGGTAGCATCACAGTATCAACTCAGATTCAAGGATTCTTTCCAGTTTTGCCACTTTTTGGTGTCATTTTAAACCAGTCACTTGTGCACATGTTTCAAATTTTCCTTGTTTTAAGCTTGCAATATTTTTCTGCCTTAATGAGACGCAACTAAGCTTATTTAGTACTTGCAAAACACTAGCAAGAAGTGCTTTATAAAGATGACAAGTTATTTATTATAACAACAAGAAGTTTTATGGGCTTATTTCTGTAAGGCTTGAGCCCTTGCAGTGTTTTGTAAGCGGGGTGTGAGAGGTAGAAGCAGCGCACCGAAACTCTCGCGTGTCACCTTCTCCACTCGGGGATGTGCACAAACACCCAGAGAACCCACACAGCTTTTCCACATTGCTGAAAGGGGAAAAAAAAGGGCTTTCCTCATGTGCCTGGCATGCCCTAATTCTGCTCAGCAGGAGAATACTTAAAAAAAAAAGAACTATGACAGGCTCTGACGTAGCCAGCGGAGTCATCACGGACGCGGTGCAAAACCGAATCCAAAAATAGATGACTCCGAGCTCCAGAGAGAGAAAGAGAAAGAGACCTTTCCATCATTTGCAACAAGGAAAGCACCTTGGCTTATCAGAAAGGAGAAGCAGCTGGGCTGAGCCAGCGTTTGTCACCAGATGGGTACGTGGAGGTTGTTGCTGGGGAGCCGCACCAACACGTTCTGTAAAATCAGGCTGCACAGTGCTTTGCTCTCCTACAGTATGGAAATGTTACCCAAATGGGGTAACACGGAGAGTATTCCTTAGAATATTCCATCATGATACACCGAATTGCAACCTGACAGAACACCACAGGTGAGCTGAATGGGAATCCTCAGAGTTAACTGGCTACTTACACTTTCACTGCTCTCCCTGATTGTCCCAACCTGCCAGGCTGGAGAGAAAACATCAGACAAGCTGTTAAAAGATGATGTGGAATTTATTCCAAATATCGGTGATTTTTACTGCAGTAAGGTCTTGTAGTTATTTTTGCTTAAGATAAAATCACTCCTAAAGATTCCCATCATCAAGTGGTGCTATGCCAAGTGCAACTTGTCCTCCACAATCTTAAGCTCCAGACTTTCAGCTGGACACATTGGGAGCGCAAAACCTCAAAGCTTAAGCCAGCCAGGACATCTAGAATTCAATCCCGACTTTAATACGGATGTGAAAGGTGGTCTTGGACAGTTAACTGAGTTTTCAGTGCCACATCAATATAATGGGTACAGTGCCGTACTAATTAGCAGCAATATTCAACTTAATAAATAAAGTCAAGCCTTGCTGAACAAAAAAAAAGATACTCAAAAGACAAGAAAATCTATCCCATATGTGTTTTTATTTTCATAAAGGGATCTGCTTTCCTTTTTTCCCCTCCAAAGGGATTTGCTTTCCTTTTCCCACAGAACAACCCCAGCAGTGAATGCAGATCCTATGTTTTTGAACCTTGGCTGTAAGCTTGTCACATTTATTCACCCCCAATCTTCCATCCACTGCTACATTCACTAAAAATAATGTAGAGATTTACAAATATTTTGATTGCATCCAATGATTAAGTATTAACAAGAGGCAAAGCAGGAATAATATTCAATCCTTCAGGAAAACAGGAGACAGCCCCAGTCCCTACGCTCATGTGCTCTTCATGGGATGCTTCTACAGGGCTAAGTACAGGATACTGCTATTACAGTAAATCCATTCAGTGCTGGGTTCCCTATTGGTTGGTCATAATTCTCATTCTTGCTCATCCTTCCCTTTTTCTTTTTTTGGGCAAAGAGCGCAAAGGAAGAATTTTGAGCAATTTGTTTTGCAATCCCCACCTCCTGCTCGGTTTCCAAGCCACAGCATTCGCGCACGGCTCTTCCACAACCGGATTTTTAAAAGAACTTACGTATCTATGGTTTTTTTCACAACAGAAAATTACATTTGCTTTAAGTATACAAGGTTTTCTTGTGGTCAGCAAGCGTAAGTTTGAAGTTAAGCTGCTGTTAATAGACTGTTGCTGGTACCAGTGAAACAGGTTTCTCACAATGCACCTTGACAGGCTTTCCTATGGAAACTGTTTAAAGCACATGACCAGTTTTCCTGGTTTCATTATTTATGATCAAACTGTAAAGATGAGCCCCCCCCCAAAGTCAGAGCTCAACTACGTACCCAAATGCATGAGCTGTTGTGATTGAGAGCAGCTGAGCTGCAAAGAAAAAAAAATTACAACAGAATGAAAGAGAAAAGTGCCAAACCAGATCAAAGAAGTGAGTGAAGAAGCCTGGAAAGACCTATTTAGCTCGGAATCTGAACAGCTTTTCAAACAAATAATAAGAGATCCCACTGCCTTCAGAACATAACAGACCTTCATCCTAACACTGCATTTCTGCTCTGAGGGTATTTCGCAATTATCAGTATTCCTAAGAATGGGAGCAGGGGGATATTCATGGCAGTCATGGTCTCAGTTCGGTGTATATCCACATTTAGGAAGCAATGCTCCTGTACCAGTTATCCCAGCTCTGACCCCAAATTTCTCCAGATACTGACTTGTATTTGCAACCCAAATGCTTAAATCTCTTATTAATTTATTCTCACATTAATTTATTCTGAGATAAAAAGGATAAAAGAGAACTTTTCCCCCCCACCTCTGCAATCCCAAACTCCAGTTCCACTGCCTCACTGTCAACCTTTCAATGGTCATATTTTGGGGGAAGCTTTTTTACATTTGCGCTTGTAGAAAAGGCACCAGATACAAGATCAGAAATGTGTAAGTACGTGGTGTGCTGGACAAAACTTCACAAATTCCTTCTAAATACTTGGGAAGGGAAATGAACCAGCAGCAAGACTCAGTCCTGCAATGAGAAAGGTTTAATTAATAGGTTTCAGCACAACGCAGAGGTGGTTTCTCAGTGATCCCGGGACAGGGAGAAGCTCACTCCTGTCTGGATTTACAAGCAGAGTACCTGTGCAAACCAGCAGCCAGGACTCCCAGCACAGAACATCCCACCAGCTCAATCCCAGGACACGGATGACGAGTCACCCAGGGAGCCTACGTGGGGTTGTGTTGCTTTATAAAAAGGGTTTTACTAGCACACGTTGCAGATGACTTGAGAACTCAGTAGTGGCTTCCTGAATAATGTGGCTGGCTCAAACTCACACCAATAAAACTTTTACACCGGCCCAAACTGCCACCTAGTATTTTAACATCACACATTATGCAGGGAAGCTGTTTTAGAGAGCTTTAAATGCTCTATATTTGCTCGACTTCCTCACGTCTCCAGCGATTCCGTAGCTGCCAGGAGCAAATGGCACCCAGCTGTACACTTAGAGGCACAAACACAACATTTCTCAGGTCCTTGAAGGGAGCTGGTTATTAAACAAAGGTGAGAAGCACTGACAGGCTCTGTCTGGTCAGAAAAAGCCCATTTTTCGACCCGTGTTTAATGCAGGGCTTCTCTGTGAAGGATGCACAGCCCGAACCTGATTTCAGGGATGCACCCCTAAATTAGCAGGGCTGTATCCATCAGGGCCACAGGCAAACCTGGCTCGGAGCCACCTCCGGCTTCTGAATGCTGGTGTGCAAAGGAATCAAAGGGGCTGGTCACATCCCCCGAGTGGAATGAATTAGTTCCTGACAAAAGATAACATTTTCCTGGAGAACGCCGCTCCCTGAATAAGGGAGCGCTGAAAGGGGCTGTGTTTCTGTAACGTGAGCGTGTGTTTAAGGGTCCCCTCTGGATAATCTGCATGTAAATGAGGCAACATTAAGTTGCAAGTATCTCTGGAAACTTAAAACTGGCTGAGCCTTCTGAAAGTTAAGTAAAACCAGAACCAGGGGAGAGAACCCCTAATTACCACATAGCGAGGGGACTGATTAAAACCATCAGGGCAGGGATCCTGTGTTTCATTAAATAAATATACCGAGTTGAGCTTTATTGTTATTTTAGCTGATGAAGGAAAAATAAAGTCTACCTCCGCATGCATGAAATTACCTAAATTCAAAGTCTCACTGGCAACAAGAGTAGTGCAGGACTTTTTTTTTCCCCCTAATGTTTGTATTTAAGTAGCTCACTACAGTTACTCGGATTAATAAGAAACGCTGAAGCACAGTTAACCTCTGGCATTTTTAGCATTTTACATAAAGCCATTTCTTTGGATTTCACGTGGCAGGGTGTAACTAATAAGTGCAACATTGGAATACTATTTTAATCACTTTTGTAAACTAAAAGCAGAGAAGAATCACAGAGCATTTTGGTGTAATGGACACCACCACCACCTCACTCCTTTCTCTAGCTTATACTTATTGGGGTTTTTGCTGCTTTCTGGCTACTGCATTAAGTATTCAAAACTGATTGCCAAGAGCTTGAGCAAACAGCCTTGGTGAGGTCATTTCTGGGTAGCAATTTCACAGGGGGTTTACTTCAATTAGAGCAAGACAGACATGAATTTGTATGTAGGGAGCAAGTTTCCTCTTGCTACTACCAAACCCAATTGAGTCCCACTGCTCCAGACAGGAGAACACCCTTTTTTCTGGGATATACCAATATTTGCTGGCTATACCTCATTAGTCAGCATTATCTCTGCTGACATTTCCAGAGTTTTTAATCATGTCAGAAAGAAGTCTCTACCCTTTTTCCATCAGTGCTGGCAGCCTCAGAGGGAATCCTGCATCCAGAACTGGCACTGCTGGCTAATGGGATCCAGCTTCTTTCAGGAAGGGTTCAGCACAAGCTCAACATTTCCACGGGAGAGAAAGTTACAAGCCTTATCAGTTATTTTTACTAATTATTTTTAAAGCTGGAGATTTAAGAGCTTTGTTCAAGAGCTCAGCAAGCTGAGACAGAGTAACTTTCAGTGTCATGGTCTCCATCCCCCTCCCTCTCTCTTCAGAAGTTTATAACCTAGAAGCAAAATAAATGAAAGCTGGAAGAAAAGCACTGTGGGTACACTGAAACTTGCACAGTCACCAGCACTGCTATTTTAACTGGTATAAAATCCTCTTCAGTTGTTTGCTTTTATATTATTAGCCTGTAATTTTTGTCGGTGACGTTATGTTTTTAAGGGTTATGTTAAGACTAAAACATAATCCCGTACCTGTTTTCCTGGGCAGCCGGTGTTTAGAGCCACGTTTTTCCAAAGAAACACTGAATGAGCCTTTGGTTTGTGAAAGCTCCACAACGCAGTGGGTAGAGAAACTAAAATATTTGCCTCTCACTTCTCCACTTGCACAGAGTGACTCAATCCTCCAGGTACCTGAAGCATTCATGTAAGTGACTGCAGTTTTAAAAAGGGTGGCCAGTTATAAGGAATGACAACAAAATAGAGTCTGCTATAACCTCCTATCCCATCTTCTAAGCTTAAAATCAGGTTGTGCCTTCAACACTGGTTGGGGGGACAGGAAAGGAGAAAGAAAACAAGCACTGAAACCTGAGACCAGATCTCAGGCAGAAGCAGACTCACAGCCAGACTTCAAACCCTTGATTTTGGAGGTGTCTGGGCAGTGAAAATACTGATATTTTCACACACCGCAATAGCTCTAACTCAGGTGAACTTGCAAGAAGTATGTAACAATATTCAACTGCCACACAGACTTTAGGGACTTGTGTTAAGCTGATTTTGCTGGGTTTTGGAGGAGTTTTTTGGTGGTTTTGGGGTACAGTGGCTTTTTCATTTTTGTTTCATCAAGAATAGTTTTGACTGTACCAACGGCTACAAAGGAACTCAAGGACCCCTGCTTCGTGGCAGCAAGCAGCTCAGTCCCTAGAAATGAAGTCATTTCTCTCTGGAAACTCCAAAGGGCAGTTTCCTGCTCTGACGGAATGAAAATTCCACATTTGAAACTTCTCTTTTTCCCATACTTTTTTTTCCACCACACACGAAGTCACAACCTCCATCGCATTTCCAACCTGAGAGGCCTTTCTGCACTCAAGGCAAGGCAGAGATGAGAGCAGACCACATAATATAATGTAATGATAATGATCAGAGAACAGCAGCCGATCCCGAGGTCCAGGTTCCTCAATCCCTCCATGAGCAGCCTCAGCAGGTTTGTGGGGAGCACTATTTTAGGCTCCCCACTTCAAGAGGGATGTGGATAAACTGCAGAGTCCAGCAGATGGTCCCTGCCTGCAGATGGTGAGGGTGGAGGAGCTGGGCTTGGACAGTCTGGGTTTAAGGACATTAAAAGCCAATTTCAAAAGCACCTACAAACTATTTGAAGGGTAGCTACAAAAATTATGGAGTCAAATTCTTCACAGGAGCAGCACATGGTGGGCATGGGCACAAAGTGTGGCTTAGGAGTCTCATGCTGGACATCAGGAGAAACTTCTCCACTAAAAAAAGTGAGCAGGTTGCTCAGAGAGGCCGTGGGATCCACCACAGGGATATTCCCAAGGTTTAGAGATGCAAAGCCATCACTCAGCTGATCTGGTTCTGGCAGGAGTCCAACCAGAAGTGGAAATGGACTGAACGACCTCTGGGAGCAAATCCTAACCAGCATTTCAGTGATTGTAAGGTGCAGCGCAGCCAAGATTTCCACCTCTCAAAATGCTGATTTATATTCTCCCTCCTACCCTTTCTTGGGTCTAATTCATAAGCTCACAGTACTTTCACAATGAATGAATCAAAAAAGCCCCCCCAAAATCCCAAAACATGTTGAACTGCCAGTCCATGGTTACATGGACATTCCCTGATGCCCAATGTAATAGAGCACATATTCATGATATTACTGGGGGAAAAAAAAGCCTACAAAATACATCTACATGAAGCACTTCACTTCTTTAAGTACTTTTGTCTTAGCTTGTCATGAGCTGAGGAAGCACATAATTCCCCACCCATAAAAATAAACCTAATATTCATTCAACATTTTGGGCAGACCCAAATACTTCAGCAATACTTAAAAGCCTTCAACACCACTGCCTGCTCTGCCTGAACGCTGTTACCAAAGAGTGGCTGATGACTCGTGTTAGGAAGTTGAGGCCAAAGCATAATGTGTCCCAAAGCAGCCAATTGGGGGGGAAAAAAAAATAATAATCAGTGAACATCTGTGTGATTGCTGCACAACAGTTGTGGGAAAAGCAGCACGAGGAGGTCAGGTTCTGATCCATTACATCACTGGGAATCAAGACAGGAGGAAGCCATTAAGGATGTGAAATAAGCACCAGAGATGTGAAATCAGCTCAGAGCCTGGTCCACAATCTGCAGGACGGGCAGCAGAACACGCTCATTAGCATAGGCACATGAATGCCATTATTCAAACAAAATTAATACTGCATTGCTCTCGGCCCCAGCTACTCACTGTGCCAAGCCATGCGTATTTTAAGAGGAGGCACAACTCAGACCCCAAGAGATCTCATTCTGGTTCACCTCATGCTTTACTAACCCTTATATCCAATTAAGGCTGCCAGTTTTATGAACTCCTATATATTAATGACCACACAAACCTGACTGTACCCTCCCAATAAAATTAAAATGCGGGTTGAGTCCCCTTCTTAAAAGCTGAATGGAAGCTCGGTCCTGTGGTTATGACCCAGGAATAGACAACTGCATTATTAGACAATTACAGAGCAGGTTTCTGACCAAATCTACTGACCCCGTTCTCCATCTCAGAACTAATTTAGGTTTTAATGGTTGATCCATTTACTCACAGTCCTCAAAAAAACCCAACTCTGTAACAAGTTAACGTGATTATAATGCAGTAATCTCTTCTCATGCCATTAGGACTACACAGGGGATATATAAGAAAGACATCCCCAAGGAACTCACGGGTTTAACTACAGAATAAGTTCTGCTGTAAAATAAGCACTGGGATTTTTGAGGGGAGAGGAGATGGAGAAGCTGGTTAATGTATCTTTTTTTCCCCTCTCCTGAAACACTGCTAGGCAAGTGAGAGCTTTTGTGTTGGGAAAATGGAACAAAGGGAAGAAGCCACTATCACAGGACAAAAATTTACAGAAGATGAGTGTTCAGAGAAGTTCTTTGTGCAGGTATTTATACAGCCACCTCCTACTCCTAAAAATGAGTAAAAGGAGAGCCAGTACTTCAATAGGAATCTATTTTGGTACTCCCTATTAAAACTCAATTTGATGCTCTTAACCTGTAGGTCTGAATACAGAACGTATGTCTTAGGATCCCTGGCATTTAAAAATGTACAAGAGACGCAATAATTTTTTTTTCATAATAAATGAAGGTCAAGCAAAGTGATTAATGAGTTCTTTAACGTGTTACGCTGATTTTGTTCCAAAATAAGCAGCTGCTTTATATGACCTGCCTCATTTCAACAGCAAATCACAAAAAAAAGTAGAAGAAATCACTCCCACACCAGTCTCCTAAAGCCCGTGCTGTTCATCACAGAACAAGCCCAGAAAATAACCTGCTGTCCCCGAACAACAGCAAAGTGTCCTCAGATGAACCAGTCCCGCACAACAGATACTACACACATTTTTCCAGCTACTCCCCGAGCAAACTCCTCGGAAACAGCTGAGGAAAAAAAAAAGCAAGGTTAGGAAAGCAGTTGATTATTAATACTGATCCATATTCAGACCCAGAAGTCAAATTAGAATGTGTCTATCAAGCCCTAATTAAGATGAATCGAATACAACTTCTCTGTCGTCTTCTAGAAATCACTCTGGGTGACAAAGTCAGCTGAAGCCAGCCCATGCAAGCTCCATGAATATTTTAAAGCAAGAAATATTGTCTCCCCCCCCCCACCCCCCCTCTTCAACTGGCTCAAGGGATCTGACAACAAAAGATCTCGTACCTCTAAGCAAAATACAGATTGAAAATACAAGTGACAGTAGCTTCTCACCATTGTGGAATATCAGAAAGAGCTGCAGCCCACAACAGATTGTTCCAATCAGCCTTACTCAACCACTCGAGCACTCCTTTGTTATGCACTCTCATCAGAGAAATACTTGGCAGTGTTCACATGTAAATCACCAGCAGCTTTTTGGATCACTTCTTTTAATGTAGAATCAGCTCAAACTTTTCAGAATTGGGATGTTTCACTAGAATGCTCTTTCAGGAATACAATGCGCTGCTGAGGGCTCAGGCAGATGGCTTGGCTGAGACACTCTGCCATTTGAACGCTGTCTCCCGTCAGATTTCAATGAAATCAAAAAGGAGAAGCAGCAAATCTTTTTGACATTATATTGCACATAAAAAAAAAAGCAGCAGTGACTGGAAGATACGGGGTCATGCAACAGACTGCCTCAGTCGCTGATCCCAGGCCCAGGGTGAAGCCCTACCCGAAGTTGTTTAATTTCTACATGAGAATAATTGGTAGCTCCACTCTCATTCTTGACAGATCCACCACCAGCGCATCCAGCAATATTTGGCAGTGTAACACACAGACCTCACCTTACTCCTGTTCACAATTCCGTTCTTCCAAGCAGCTGGAGAGGGACTACGCACACAAGCCAAACTGGAAAATGCCCAGAGAACAAACCACCCTCTTGAATGATTCCCTTCAGTCAGAATTAAAAACCACAGATGGGCCTGGGAGATAAAGTTTTAAATCGGGTTTTTGCCACAGGAAGTTTGCCGAGCTCCTATTCTGCCCGTCCAGAACCTGTCCCAAGTACGACGCTCAGCATTGGCTTGTTGCTATTTTTCAGCAAAGGAGCATCTCCTTTACAAAAATTAAATTAGGAACTGCTGGAGAAATTATCCTCTCCCCCCATCTGTCAAGGGAGCATAAGCTGACCAGTCATACACTACTCTTCAGACACGCTGGAAAGCTTTGCAAACTGTGCAGTTCATTACACACAGATTATTGTGCTTATCTCTCATAGGCAGATAAGAAAACCGTTTGCTCTCCAAAGCAAATCACTCCAGTATTCCCTATTTTAACCTACAGCTCCAAGAAAATGCATTAATAACTCCGACCCTGTGATCTACCCTGGGCTGGAAAGCGACCCAACTCCACCAAACACCTTCTGCATCCCTGTCACTTCACGGACCATACACACACAGCCTCCTATAGCTACAACTGTGTATGTAGGACTAGCACACAGAATCCAGGCTTTGATCCCTGAAAATAAAACCAAACCCCCGAAGTGAGTCCGTGGGAAGCGGAGGCAGGGGCTGCTCTCCTGCCTGATGCGCCCAAAGCTCCGTGCGGTTGCTCCTTTCTCCCCTCTTTTACTCTTCTTTCAGCCCAGCACGACCAACTGAGCCAGGGCTGAATCGGGCCCCCTCGTATATAAATGGATCACTTGAAGTTACGCACGTTACTTTACGTGGAAAAAATTCAAGCTTTTAAAAAATGAGCGTGTAAAATGTAAAAAGACATTTAAGGCGCGCTCATACACACACACACACAAGGCAGCTTTGCTTCGCCCTGCCTGTCGAGCAGAACAGATAGCCTGTTCTCTGCCTCCCTTTTAACTGCAAACCTTATACTGGCTGTGTGTATTTTGGACCCCTTCCCACGGTACCATGATTTCCTGAGTCTGCAGCCCATGGCAACAGCAGAAAAACTGGAGTGCGGCGGCTTTGCAGATGGTGCGAGGCCAACTGCCCCGTGCCAGCTCCGCATCTTCTGCCACGGCTTCGGCATTATCTAAGTCTTGGCTACGTGGCAAGAGTTACCTTCATGCTAATAAATTATGCTCCTTTTCATTTATAAATCGGGCTTGCCTTAAGGGAGCTCTGGCCTTCTGCAGCGAACGTGAAAAACCACAGTCACACAGCCTCGTGTATACATCATCACACTGCAAGAGGAAAAGGATACCCTGAACTGCTGTGGAGGTACCAGAAAATCCACGGAGTTTTATCACTCAATTCCAGCAGGTCACAGGTCACCACGACTGTTTAACAACAAAGCAAGACAGCCCCCTCCCCGAATTTATGGATGTGCAGCACATACATCATCCCACAAAATGACCTGCGGTGAAAGCTGCATTTCCACGTGTGCGCAACGAGAATGTGAGACCCGGAATTATACACACAGGGAAAAGGTGCCAGAAACAATTCCAGGGCTGCTTTCCACGGAGAAATGTTAAGCATGAATCTTCCTTGAGTGGCTTTAATAAGAGACTCTGCATCTGGCATGGCCCTGGGAGAACGGAGCTGGAGGAAGGACACGCTTTTCCAAAGGAATAATATTAACAAAAACACACCAGTCACCCACACTGCACTCACCAGGCACAGCTACAAAACCACCTCAGGGCACGGATGCTTTAAATCCCCCCCATCCAAGTATTCCATGGAAGGAACGGTGACCGCCAAAGCTTCTCCCACCTCAAGGTGTAAATCCCTTAAGTTTATTACAAAGTACTAAAACAAAACCACCTCAGACAAACACGTGGCCCCAATCCATCCAAGCGATTTCAAACCCAGGCAACTGCTTCAGAAAGGATCCAGTCTTTTCCGATACGCAAAAACTGATCAATTCTCTATTGAACCTAAAGGAATTATTCCTTTGGCTCCAGCAAGGTTAAGCTTCAAGGTAAGCAGCACTTCCCACATGGATTCTGAGCTTCTTTCAGTAGCAGGTCATTGACAACAACTCTGACAAATCTCCTGATTTAAGTTCAAAGAAAACTGATTCTCATTCAAGCCAAAATTTCAACATATACTGACAAAACATAAAAGACTTTTCATAACACTTCCTGGGGAAAAAAGCTTTAAAAGTCTTTCTATATTGACAATAGAATGAAATGGTTTATTAAAAACAACAATAAACATTATGCCTTGTTTGCCACCATTATAGTTTTTCATCTTCTTCCCTCCCCTCTAAGTTCAACCGTCCCTTCAGTGAAAATATCCAAAGACACCTTATAAAATTGATATAACAGCTTAAAAGTACCACAAACCACGCTAAGATCATAATAAAACCGTATCAATTCAACTCTGGAGCAGTTTTTATGATCTCTAGACTAAACAAAGTTGCCAGTGCAAGCTAAGCACGAAACCGGGTGGAAGGGGGTGGAATGGAGATAACATTCAACCAAAGAGCAGAAATTCAATGTGCAATTAAACAGAACTTATATCCACCCCCATAGAGGAAATACATTTCATTACATGTTATCTCCTGTATTATTATAACAAACATCCATCCCTAAGGTTTTGGTTGGGCCTGTGGTGTTATCTCAGGAAACTGCACAAAAAACTGGGAAAGAAATAAAAGGGAACCTCACAGCCATTTGTGTGGATCACGGAAGAGGAATCGAAGTTAAAGAGGAGTGAACTGTCCAAAAGCAGCTCAAACCCCAGGTTTTTGCTTTCACCTGACACGAGTCAGTGCTGAATGGAGAACTGAGTAGTCATTTAAACGAAACAAACAAGAAACTGACTTCTACTAAACTCTATTAAAACACCAAAACCCCAAACAGTTTGAAAAAGGAATGAGGCAAAACTGGCCTAATTCCCTACTTTAGCTGCTTGCCAATATTCAACTCTTGCCCTTCAGCTAAAATAGTAGTGGTGCTTTATTCACAAACAATAAAATGTAAATATTAGAAGAAAAATCTATTCACTGTCATCTTGGAATTAATCAGGAGAAAATCCAGAGCTATATAGGGATAAAAAGAATAGATAATTGTGCCTCTGCATGCTTATCTTTTTAATGTATAAGTCCCAGCATAAACACAGTTATATTTTCTTCTTTATTCTCCAGGTCCCAGGCAACAGGCCCCAGATTGGGATGGAAATTGAAGCAACAGCAGCATCCAACATGGACAGTAATGTTATAAACACTAAAGCATGGGACAAGCAGATTATGTCTTTTGTCGTGTCCCTTTCCTCTCATCCCCGAAATATCATAAACAACTTTTACTTTGATCTTGCACAGCCCCACAGCAAATTTATCAGTTGTTATATAAATCTACATCCACCAACTGGAAAGCTGCTCTGAAATGTTTATTTGGCTTCAGTTCTTCGTCTCTATCCCATGATTCTACCACAAACACTCTTCATCATCTCAAGCATTTTAGTGGCACTACACAAAAACTGCAGAAATCGTTTAAGCACATTTTCCTCTTTTTTTTTTGCTTACGCCAAGGCTTTTTAATTTTTGGACGGGGAGAGCCAAATGCAGCCTTGTGACAAATTGCTCTGGCATTCTGCTCAACTCAGGCACGAAGCAGGTTAAGTACAACACGACGTGGACATCAAACAGGTTTTTAAGAAAGAGATGGTCCAGATGTCATAATGAAACAACCAGAACAAGACTGACAAGTGCTCAGGTGTACAACTGACCTCGGAGCATCTGGGTCAAAGCCACACAAAGAGCACCAAACAATCCCTGAGACCCAATTTAATGATGCTCCCAGGTTGCAGCCCAGCGCCTCAGCTCCGCTGAGGGGCAATTTCAAAAGAAATGCTTCATCTTAAGATCACAGCAAAGACCAATCCAAACGACTGCCCCGTGGAGGACCTCCACAAACAGCAGCAGCTGGACTAGAAATCACATCATTAAGGGACAGGTTTTGAGCAGATGAGGAGGAAGTTTACAATTCTAGGGGACTTTCATCTGCAAGTAACACATAACAAGTCGGTTTTAATAGACAAGGATTTTACAGCTCACAATTCCATTTAACTCGAACTAATCCTTAGTGGCCCCTCCTGAAGAGCGCAGCAGTCACACCATCCCCTTTCCTCAGAAGTTACTTCCCTGCTATTAATTCTATCCCACATATCCCGAGCTCCCAGGGTGCAGGCAGACACTTGAATTACAGGTTGACAAAACCACCTCAGCCGTGCCCTGCCCATGGCTGGTCTGTCCTCGCTCCCTTGCCAAGCTCACCAAGTCACCTGCTGTGCATCCAAACCCTTCCCAAGGACCGGGGTGAGCTCACAGATCCAGCCTGGCTGGTGACCCAAGTCCGAAGGCAAGTCTGGATGTGTTGGGGTGAAAGGAACAAACCTTTCCTCTTTCTATTGCTGCTTTCTTGGGACAGTGCAAATAAGACAACGCCACCTAAAAGGCTCTCCTCACTCATATGGTTCAAAGGTGATCCTTCACATCCCTTCCAACCCGGCATTCCATGATAAACCCACAACTTGGAATCCTTAAATTGACTTAAACACTCTCAACAAGGTCCACCAGTTACATACATTTATTTTTTTGATGTAGCTCTTCTGTATGGAAAAGAATCAAGAGTTCTGTTGAAGTCCTTTGGTCCCAAATTGTAAATTAAGAAAACACGAAGCCACCATTGTCCTGGATTTACTGTTGCTTCAAGCTTGCTTGGATTCATCCAAATGTCATGTTTGGATGACACTTAGGTTCAAAATACCACAACAATCAAGCCCATTAAAACAAGAAGAGCATCAGAAATTATTGGTTTTATCCTTTTGTTCATCAGCCTGAACTCTCAAAGCTCAGCGTGAACAAATGGACTTTTTCTCTTGGGGTCTACTGGGGGGGCAAAACTTAATCAGGAAGAGAGGTTTTTCTTAATGTTCAGTTTGCAAAATCCTGAGCCTGCAACAATGGGAAATGTTTATAAATAAGGACCACATACACTGACTTGCAAAGCTCAGCACTGACCAGATGCGAAGTGAGAGCTCAAAACTAAATGAATTATTTCCATCTCCTTTCCAAACATTCAGAAGAATTAAGACAGCTGAGAAATTTACTGGGCATTGCAGAGCATCCAGTGGGTTTATTGTGTTTACAAACCTCTGTTTCTCTTCTGTTGAATTCTGCTGGCACAACAGACAAATTGCTCAAAAAAAAGTAAAACGCAAAATGCATTACTCTTTAGAAAAGGACAACATACCAATTTAGTGAAGATCACAGGATTAATATTACTTTTGGCCTTATACCATTTTCTTGCATTGCTGTAGAGTGAGTTCTTTTTACAAATCAGCCTTTAGTTCAACACTAAGATTTCGGGTTTAGGCTCCCAAGTGCAAATGGGCACTCTTGAGCTTCAGTCCTTTCTGAAGTTAATTAAGTGTTTGAGTCCTCAGCCCGTCCTCCTCTGCAACTTGGTAATTGTTTATTAAGTGAATTTTATAGTCTATTGTAAATAAGTGTTTCCAGTACTTTACTTATGTTTCCTGCAACAGGAGGACTTTATAAACTTGAACATTTCCTTTGAGTTGTTTCATATCCATCCATTACAAAACCAAGCTGGAAAGGGCCGGAAAAATCAAACAGATGAGGAAAGCTCTAAATGGACCATTAACTGGAGTAATTGAATCACATGATGTACATCAGCAGAAATTAATTACTACAACATGAAAACACTGCAATAACATTAATACCCAAACAAGACTCTTCAGTGCAAAAATGTTTCATCTCAACCCCATCATCAAAACAAAATTTACTCGAAATTCACCACTACCCTTTGTTACTATTACAGTTAGTTTTGGAATAACCCCAAATTAGGGAGGATTATGATGTCAAAACAGCCAAATATACAACATCCATGGTCTGGACGAGTGCTGATCTCAAGGAAGAAGAGGCAATCCAAAATCCTACATTGACAGCCATCAACTCTGCCCTGATCAGGAGAGTTAAGGTTTAAAAACACAGAAGAAATCAGATGGAGTAAACGAGAAAAAAACCCACTCTGGTGGCTCAGCTAAGCAAGATCACCTGCGAGATCTCCAATTTAATTCTAGTTATTCCAATATCAGAAGATATGTACATCAAACACACTGTAGTTTATTAATAATAATATGAACACTCAGAGCCCATTCCTCATTTTCTGCTCACACACACACACAAAATAACATGTAAGAGTACCCCAAGTATTACACAGGTGTTCACTGCTAAACTTTGAGCTAAAACAAAATTCATTTTTCACCTGGAAAATAAATAAAACAATGAAGCAAACACCAAAACCTTGCTGTAACTTATGGATAAAATTCTGCCTTGGCCCCAACAATATTTGCTCCATTCAAACTTTAGCAGTACAAGAGATTTCAGCCTTGACACAACAGGTCACAGAGTTTTCACTCCAAGAGGTCCCTCCCTCACAGCCCAGTTCCTCTGTTTCACAAGGTTGTCACCAACAGTGATTCCACTAAAAATCCAAGTATCAGCAGCATTTGCTGCTGGTAGTTAGGCACTGAGGGATTTTAGTACTTGCTCTTTAACCAATTGAACTGAAAGGATGCAAATTTTATCACCATGGGCCAATATCAGCAATGTGAATGATTAAAACCAGCACCATTACTTCATTAATTTTCCTTATTATAACTAAATAAAAATTATATAGACAATAGGAAACTGACTATAAGGGAAAAAAATAGGCATTTCAACCTTACTTGCTCTATACTTTAACATAAGAGGCACATCTGCAGGGATGCATCTGGTTTGTTTTTGTAGCAGAGGTGAGCATGTGTGTACAAGCATTAATATTTAGGCTTAAAGAATCTGTCCCTGTGGGTTTGTGGATATAAATCCAAGCTCTTCACTGTGTAGGAGTAGAAGCACACAAGGTGTGCTGGGGGGTGCAGGGGTGAAAGAAGCCATAGTTTGAACAGGATCATAGCTACAACCAGCTCATCCAACATGGAAATGTGTACACGAGTCTATCAACTTCCTGCCCAGGAATCCCCAAAATTGCTTCAAATATACACAGAAGACAGAGTTATTTGATTATTTTTTTCTGAAACGAGTTGCAAGCCACCTGCTGTACCACTGTATGAACCTCGTATTTCCCCTCAGTTTCATTTATTGATTGCATTTGCAGCTTTTTTTTTTTTCCCCTCAAAATGCCCCCCCTTCCACCACGCAGTGCTTTCCTGAAGACTTGTGGAGCTGATAGCTTATTAAAATTGATGAGGCTCTTGATGAGCACACCAGTTTGTTCGGCTCAGATAACAAAAGGACATTCTACTCATTGAAATGCCATTATTTCCCCCCTCCCATGCTGCATTTCAATACAGTACCATGACTATGCAGAAATAAAGTTATTTCAGACCATTTGACAGCTATAAAAGGGAATTTTCATCATGGCATAGCTCTAAAAATCCTCAGTGTTAAACTATAATTTTTAACCTGTACTAGTGCAGTGAGAAATAGAAAAGAGCACAGGGCTGGTGACACTAAATGCCAAGTTCCATGCTTGATGCACGGTAAGGTTTGTCAGTGTTCAGTGTCACAGAGATGATGGTTCATCCCCTGGTTTAGTTTTGAGTCCAAACCATTCCCCCTCCAACCTTTTTCTAAGGAAAAATGCCTCAAAACACAAGCAGAGCTTATTTCAGACCCTCCTCCTCAGCTGAGCCAGCCAGAAGACTCATTTATGGATTAGTTCACCCAGGGAGAACTTCAAGTGTCTGGGCTAAGAGGTACATGAAGAAACAGCATTATCAAGTTAAATTCCAACCCTTCCCCCTCTCCTTTTTTTTTTTTTTTTGGCAAAACATCTGTCAACACTTCCATCTCCAGAGCACCAGGATGTGCTGATGCATTAAACAGCACAGCAGGTGGACTGGCAGTCACAGGAGTGCCTGACCATCGCCAGAGAGTGCAGTACAACCCAAGTGCTGTAATTAAGAGGGCAATGATATCAAAATGTATCTGCAGCGCTGACAGTTCAGAGTCTACAGAGCCACACAGCAAACACAGGCAGATGAAGTAAAGGAATCACATTACCAAGGTAAGTTCATATTTCAACTCTTCTGTCAACAAGCATTTTAAATTAATAAACTCTCAAATTAGTATGTCACAAAATCCCTATGAAACTACAGGGTGCATTCTCTACCGCTGCATAACATACATCTCCGTGTAATTAAAAATAGAAAATAAAACATATATTCCAATTTACACTTTTTTCCCCACCTTCTAGTAGCCACATCGCTCAGTAGCTGCTTATCATTTTCGCTGCTTTTATTTCATTTTCTTGCCAGCATTCCATTGTTTTTGCAACATCCCACCTGGACTCTGCCTAAGAAGACTTTACCCTTAAAGGCATTAATGCACCCACAGCTTGGCAGAACTCCTCAGGGCCAGGAGCTCAGGTGACATTCCTCCTTCCAAGGCAGAGAGGCCCAGCACAAAGTCAGAACTCACCCTGAGAGCAGAGAATGTCTCACAGAAGCAGCAAAAAAAGTTGATTAAAGAACAGCTTCACAGAAAGGGCAAATAAACAAGCAAGCCACAGACGATTATTTATTTAAAAATAGTATTAAAATTCCCCCTTAAGCACTCACAGAGTTTTCAGCTTTACCCTTCACACACCAGGTGCTGATTAAAACACATTTATTATAACACACAATATTGCTCTTTCAGCCTCCAAAGCCTCAAGACCAATGACTGGACCGTGGTCTTTCATGGGAGATTAGTCACTGAAGAAATACAGGTCTAAACCTCAGTCCCTTGAGAACTTAGGAAGATTTATGTATTTACTTACTGTTTCTTTGACTCCAAAGCAGCAGGCTGTCCTGATCTAATAAAGAAAATGGTATTCAATAGATCATAATGCCAGAAATGTCCATTATGATAATCCCGTGCAATCTTCTGCATGGGACAGCGCCATGGATTTCATCCAGACATTACAATGCTTGACTGGAGCTAGAACTGAACCTCTAAGTGCTTTTTACCTCTGGCATCAAAGTCAGGGCTATAAAACAAAACCCAACACACTCACACACCCGCCCAACTTTGCAATTTATGAGTGCTCCACTAAAATGCTCTTACTAGAAAAGAAACGAAAGTGACAGTAAAGCAAGTTTCCCTGCTCCTTAAGCAGGAATAAATCCAGTTATTTCACTGCCAGATCTACTTCAGATTTAAATTAATGTAAAAGACAAGATCATTTGAAAGCACTGTGGAGAATGAGGTGAATACTACTCATTTACAATTCCTACAGGGAGAAGAATAGAGAAGTTATTTCAAGCTTTTTTTTGCATCCATATAAAACCATTTGTGGTCTCACAACTGCAAGAAAAGCCATTTAGAGGATTCACTGACTTGTGTCAGGTAAAACACTAGTGACAGACTGTCACAGGAAATCACAGGATGCCTTCATGTGCGGTTTTATTCAATTTCCAGACTTAAAAAAATGCATTCAATTATTGACAGAATCGATCTGAAAGGCAGGAACAACAAAAGAGGCAACAGAAGCCAATCCTTCTGTGGCCACTGACTGCTTGGCTTTGCGCTGTGCGGGAGCGTTATCATAACTGACCATTTGGTGCTCTGAATATTTATAAGCATTTCCCTGCACAGCCACTCTTCTTCCCATGGAACACCAGCATCCATTCATTCACTGCGATTTTTCCAAGGAGATTTCTCTTAAGAAACAGATTAAAATAAAAATAATTTAAAAAAAAAAAAGGCAGCTCTGTGAGGGTCCAATTCTTCATTTTACCTGCGTGGCAGAAGCACTGACCAGAGAACAGCTGAAATGTACATTTCAGTTCACAGAACCGAAATATTTCACGTCAGGTTCCCTAAATAGGGAGCAAGAGAGGGGAAACAAGTCCTCTTCTGCGACCTGGTGACAAGTACGCCCATGATAAACAAAGAATTACAAGTGTTCTGGCAGACAAGGCATCCTCATACCTCTCTAATCATCCAAGAGCTTGCAGTTAGAAGCGTAGATGTCTGTGTCTGACTTCTAAAGTTACAGGTATGCCTTGAACCAGTGCCAAGAGAACATCCAAAAGGCTCTTCACATTTTATTTCACAAATATTTACTGATGCTGACCCAAGGAGGACACTCACTGCACTCACCTACTCATGATCTGAATCACTTTATTGCTCGGGTACAGAAAAACTCCAGGGAATCAATGCACCCAGGGAGGAGGAGGTGAGTCAGCCCTTCTCTGACGAAGCCTTTCATTGCTAACACTGACCTAAGGTTTTTTCCCCCCCCTCAAGTTACAACAGCTCCTTTACTTCTCTCACTACGAAATTACTTTTTGAAAAGATCTGGCCACTCGGTTTTATAGAGTTAAATCAAAAACGTATCAAGCGTGAGTAGCCAACCGTAACGGGGGCCAGCAGAAGTCATGAAACCGTGGGTGGTACACAAAACAGCTTTCTAAACTGAACGTTTCTCTCAATTTTCCGTGGAAAAATATGGTATTCCTCAGTGTGACAATGCAAAATAAACAGCGCAGCTTCTTAACGCAACTGTCGCGGCTTGAGCCTTCCAAACTGCTCCTCGTCCTAGCAGGAAGATGCCAGCATTCCTCTATCTGCTTAAGTGTTCAGGAACGTTGCTTTCCAAACAGATGACAGGGGTAAGTACCTTAACACCGCGTTATTCTCATCACTGAGACACCGTCCTATACACACACACAAGCTCTTATTTAGGGCAGGGAAGGACACCACAGGTTTCTGCTGAACTACGAGCAAGCCTGAGTTTGTCTGAGTTTTAAGTTTGTGCTCAGAAAATGAATCTTACTACTGCAAAGGAAAAAAAAAAAAATCAATGTTGTTTCCCCTCTCCAGGCTGTATGTGGTATAACAGCACCTTTAAGATGAAACTGCAAGATACTCGCTGTGATATAAATTTTGTTTAAAAGCGATAGTGTGGTACTTTCTGGAGAGCAGCCTGTAATTTCATTTTAAGGTTACAGACAAATAAGTTTACACGCCAGTTAGGGGGGGAAATGCTCGACACAGCAGCTGGTAGAAAGTCAGATGTTTGTTAGGACAACAGGGCTTGGTTTCCCACAGCCTTTTATGAACTGGTACATCTTAAGAACAGAGCAGGATCGTTCTTGCCTGGTAAGACCGTCACGCCTGCTTTACGCACACACAAACCACGACCGAGATGCAATCCAGACGAAAAGAAACCCCCCCAAAAAAAAACCCCAAGTCCACAGAGAGCGAGGGTTTTACTGTAAAGCTTGCTGCTTTGAAGGCAACAATCGTTAAAACTGGATCTTACCATTAGCGTTTTTCCCACAGATGAGATGCTCGTAAGGTTGCAACACCCCCCAAAGTTCCGCATCGTTGTTGATAACCATCTCCAGGACCTCGGCCGAAATCTCCCCGCCACCATCGGGGCTCTGACTTGCCAAAACCCTAGCCTTAATCTCTTCCACGAGGTTTTCCATGCAAGCCGTGAGCGAGATGGCCGCGTACTCGTGGATCCTCACCGAGATCCTCGTGTCCACCATCCACCTGAAAAACCTGCCCACCGAGAAGGTGAGGCCGCACCTGGCCGACTTGCCTTTCCTCAGCCCGTCCCCGGCGCTCATGCTGTACAGGGAGAGCGCCTTGACGGTGGCCAGGACGCAGCTCTCGGACAGGGACCAGCTCTGGATGAGCTTGACGGCGCTCTGCACCTCGAAGCGGGTGCACTTGGAGTGCATCACGCTGAGCCGCTGAGCCTCCCTGGACACCCGGATCAGGGCGCGCCGCAGCAGCTGCGAGAGCCGCCTGACAGCTTCCTGGGAAAAGGTCCTGCCGTGCCCGTCTCCCTTCCCTTTGCGCAGGATCCTGCCGATGTCTTCATCGGTCCAAGGGTATTCCTCTAGGTCCGGCAGCTTAGGGCACTTGGAAAAGATATCCGCGACCTCGGGGTCCTCCGGCAGCACGGTGTTCACGGTATCCCAGCTGTTATTCCTACTGTTCATGGAGCCCGAGTAGTACCACCAGTTGCCTCTGTGCTGAGAAGAGGTGAAGGCTTGGGAGTTGGACTTGGAAGAAGAGAGACTAAGGGACCTGCAGGAATCCCCTGCCCCATAACCAGAGTCCAAAGTTAAATCCTCCAGGGTCTTCAGAGTCGAGCTGTATATCCCAGCCATAGGAAAGACGTGTTAAGCCAAGCGGCAGGACAAGCACGAAAGGTGAGGCTGGGGCAAGATCCCTAGCGAGCCCCCAGCGGCGCGGGGGGATTCGCAGCGCGGCGGGCAGGAGCCCTCCCCGAGGGCCCGGCTACGTCCATCGCTCCGGGGGGCTGCGCTCAGCCATGTCCCGCCGGGGACGGGCGGCGGAGGGAGCGGCGGGCGCGGAGGCTCCG
>VZRJ01006763.1:159778-177031 GCA_013397565.1 Ptilonorhynchus violaceus | reverse complement strand
CGCGGGTCCTCAAATCCTTGGGATTCAACTTCGAAATGCACTTGGCACATCTTCCTGCAAGACGCAGCCCTCCGCAAAAATCCCGAGCCCGCTGCTGTTTACGAGCGCCCGACCCGGGCGCACACAGATAACGTGCATCCTGTGATAAAGTGTATAAAAATCTTCCTGCTCAAAGGATCATAGTTTTATCTGTTAGTTCACACGGATTCTGAGTTTTGCTCGCTATTCCTGTCATATTCTCGCTGTTTGTAGGACATATGTGAAAAGGTACTTGTTGAAGCCTAAAGAGAGTAAATTCGAAACGTCTCACAAAGGATATTTTAGCATCAAAGGTTTCATCTACAAATCATGACAGCTCTTACACAGTCCTTAAATATAGGCTAAAAAAATAATCATTGTACATCTTTTCCACAATAATTTTCCTTGCAAGATACAGCTTCCAAATATTACCACCTTCAATATCTGGATTTCCAGAGTTAAGTTCAAAACAACAAATTGTCTTTGCACCACGGGGACAAACTTTTCAGCAGGGCCTGGTGCAGTAAGACAAGGGGTAATAGTTATAAACTGACAGGGGAATGACTCAGATGATACAGGAAAGAGATTTCCTAATTCAAAACCACAATGCATTACAGGACATCCTTTTGCCTTTTTGTACTGTGGCATATACATAGTTTCAATTAAAAAAATTTATCACAGCTATTGGGTATGAAGGAAATACTTGAAAAATCCTCTATTTTACTTATGCACTTCCACTCACAAGGTCGAACAGCTTCTGTTTATGTTAAAAGACAAAATACTTAATAGGATATACTAACTTTCCACAAGGTCCCAAAACCCGGTATTTTTCAATATAATATTTTCTTTTATCTTTCTTAGAACAAAACCCAACTATAATTCAGGTCTCTGCTTTTTCATAGCTTCCTCCCCATGAAAGCATGAGCACAAAGCAAAAGTTGTCTAATAAAACCAGACCTAATTCTCTCAAAGCAATCCCAATTTATTTGGAAATCTTAACACCTCAGCACCTCATTTGTGCTCCACCATCAGTCAGAAACAGGTGTTTTTACCACACAACTGATGCCTCACTCAGGTGCTATTTTACAGATCAAAGCCAACACTGCTATTTTGTTGCATTTTTTTAGGTTTGAGCTCTATTTTTAGGAGCTGACAGCATACATGGTAAACAGGTGTCTAAATGTGAGGCAAGGTTTGACTGATTCAAAGCACCCAATTTTAAGTCTCACGTATTCAATCAATACATTTCTTTATAAAAAATTATCTTTCCTCTCTCACATCTGTATTTAATCCCAAATCTTCGGTGCCGTGAACTACTGCGGGCCTCTTAAACAAGACTTTCGGTGGGTCACCATGTGGTGCCCATCCCTCAGACCCCACATCTCTCCACCTCCTCAAAACCGGGGTATTCCCTGTTGGTTCCTCTAAGATCACACACAGAAGACTTGTGACTTCACATGGATCACTGCAAGAGTGGGAACAGGGCAAAAAGAGGCAACAGTTTGGCCTCTCTCACCAAAAAGCCTTCATGCTTTGTTTTGTGATGCCTCCTTGCAAAAGCTTTTTCTAAAACTCATCCTGCTCCATCGATCTCCTAGGATTCATTTCAATCACAAGAGCAAAGCTGAATTCACACTGAGAATTGCTTCATAGTTGGCAAACAAGAACTCGGCATTATTTGGGAAAAATGCAGCTGTGCAAGCACTCAAAACTTCTACAAATCATTTTTGTTCCTTCCCTTTATCACACCTCCCCCATACTCCCACACAGTTTGTTATTCCTACTCTTCCATGAAATTTAACAACACAAAAATTATCTGGTTTAAAAAGCAGCGTCTGCTTTCCCACTTCCCTCAGACAGTGTTTCTTCATTGTTAGGGGTTACAATTTCAGTTGTAGCATTTCCTTATACAATAAAAACTTTGTCAGATAAATCCTTTTCTCCCTCTGCTGCAAACGTGTCACCAGCCTTTTCCACAGAGAAAAAAACCCCTTAGAACAAAAGCCCCCTCCAAACATGGAAAAGACTTTTCCTTACTGAAGATTTACACCTCAAACTCCAAGATGTTGAACACAGTGAAGACTACAAGTCATATATCAAAACACCAATAAGAACAACTTAACATTCCTTGATTCATATTTGGCTTTTTTTTTTTGGCCTATGTTTCAACTGGAGCCATCAGGAAACCCAAGTTATTTTCACACAATAAAAGTCAACTTCCCACAGACAGATTGCCTCATAATAATTTCTCTCTAAAATTAGTGTTAAAAAAGTAGAAGGCATCAGAAAACTTTTAGGAACATAAACAAAACAGATGAAACATGTAACAGTCAAAGTTCCATAATAAACAAAAACATGGCACTCCAGAACTTCCATTTTCCTCCATATAAAGAGTTCAGATATGAGTTTTTCTAGCTCTGAGAAACCACAGAGTTCAACAGTTTTAAAATTAAAATTTAAAGTCCATCAGAGTTAATTAGAATGTGATTCATGAAAAAGCCTCAGCATTCTCTGATACACAAATAGCAACTGGAAAAAGAACAAACCTATTTAAAAAATAATCACTTTTTAAAGGAAATACAGCAGTTAAAGCAAATGTAAAACCCCCATAAACTTAATCTGTACCAAAGACTCCAAATCAATACTTGTTAAAGTAACCAAAACCTAGATTGATCTGTTGCTGTTCAAACCACAAAGTTCAGTGACTCTCTAGAAAATAATATGTATATGTACACTATTAAGCAGCATAAACATCCCTTACCTCTAGGTCCCATAAAAAGCTTATTTTACTCCCTTGAAGCAAAGAAGACTCAAGAACTTCCATCAGGAAAAGACAAACAAAAAAAAAATTAAAATACAACTGGCCTTAGGAGAGCCTCAAAGAAGCTGCTTGACTGGTGCAACCAACCCCTCGAGCAGTAGGTAAAAAAGACGAGCCCTTTCCAAGCCTTATTTGAAGGAGCTGTGGGAGGGAGTGTTAATGAGCCCAAAGGCTCAACAGCTGCCTGGGCTTCCATGGATGTTGCTGGAAATTTCCTTCCCAAGCTGCTGTCTCTGTTTTGAGCAAGTGCTGATGGCATTTTCCTTTTGTAGCTACTTAATTTAAATGCATTTGATCTGTGAGATTCAGAACTATCTTTGTTAATAAACTGGAGCTGCTGCCTGACACCTGAAAATCAGTGTGAGCCCAAACAAAAAAAGATGTGGGAGAAGCAGAGGTGAAGCATGACTAGAGCAGGTGAATCACATATCAGGTCTAGATTAAATGATTAAAAAAATGTTCACTGCAGTTAAGAGAACACATTTTGCATATTTTTCACAGCAACACTGATGCAGAGATAATGTTCCTCTGATGTGTTTTCTGCCATACAGCAAAATTCCCATCCAGCCCTCAATTTATTGGCCAACTGGAGTCACTGGTCCAGTATTTGGAGTCACCAAATACAATGCTTACATTGTGTGTCAATTCGTAATTCAGGTAAATCTACTTGATAGCACTAATTAAAATTTAAAAAGAGAGCATAGAATCTCATGAATGCAGAATTTTAGGAACAATACAGTCCCTTGTGTAAACTTTTCAGGTGGTTAGAAGTCACTGAAATCAGGGGGTATGCTGAATAAATCTTCAGGCTTTTAGTAATGAATGGCCCTCTCACCTCCTCCCTGTCTCGGTTTTATCTGTGATTTAGCATAGCCTAAAACTACATTTTGCTATTAACAATTCTTATTAACAGAAACACTCCTGCTTAACAAATCTCACCTCAGGATTTTCTACTCTACTCTACTCTACTTATTAGTCTAATAAAAGACATTTCTTGTCCTTACATAACTTGCCTCGCTCGTATCCCTAGGCTGTCAATTAAAACATAATTTCTATTTAAATAAGATCAGGAAGGTAAATTTGCTTAGCATAAGAAATCAGCCCAGATTAGCTTCATTCTTATTTATAATGACAGCTAAGGCAGAGCTTCTCAAAATTAATACTGTCAAGAAAGAAGGGGTCATGTCTATCATGACTAATAGTGACTGTTAAGCAAGACCATTTAAAAAACTTTAATTGCTGAAGATTTTATATTACAGCCTGCTTCTGACACGCATTTTCAGGTATGAAAAGCATAAGAACCACTGAGAATCTATTAAGAATACCCTTTCTACTTTCAAAAACTGCCTTTTGTAGTAGGTATGATTAGAGTGATAAGGAACTTGGAGTGAAATCTCTGGGCATGGGTACATCAGACACCCAAGATGAATAAATAAGTGATTTGCTTCTGCACAGACAACTTCACTGGGCAGCTTTGGCTGTTCTGTGCTTCTCCAGAGATCCTTCAGAGCCACTGGGTACAAACTGGTCAGCATCACCTTTATCCTTGGGAAAGGGGTGCAATAAATAACCCTTGAAAGCATTAAGGACAAAAGGGTGATTTAGAATCACAGAATGGTTTGGGCTGGGAGGGACCTTCCACTTAGTTCCACCCCCTGCCATGGGCAGGAACGCCTTCCACTATCCCAGGCTGCTCCAAGCCCCATCCAACCTGGCCTTGGACACTTCCAGGGAGAGGGCAGTCACAACCTCTCTGGACAACCTGTGCCTGTGCCTCAGCCCCCTCACAGGGAAGAATTAATTCCCAGTACTTGATGCAGCCCAGGATTCTGTTGTCTTTCTGGATTGCAAGTGTGCATTGCTGGGTCTTGTTGAGCTTCTCACGAACCAGCAGCCCCAAGTCTCTTCCAGGCTGCTCTCAATCCATTCTCCATTGATTTATGAAAGGGAAATGATGCCTGACTAATCTGACAGCCTTCCATGATGGTATCACTGATATGAAGGATGAGGAAAGAGCAGTTGATATTATCTTCACTTAAGAAGGCTTTTGACACTCGCTCCTGCAACATCCTCATCGACAAATTGATGAATTATGGCCTGGATGAGCAGTCCTTTTCAATTTAACCGGAAAACAACTTTGGGGGTCCTGTTGGAAAACAAGTTGGACATGAGCTGGGAATACATCCTTGTGGCAAAGAAAGCCTGAAGCATCCCAGACTGCATCAGGAAAAGCACTGCCAGCAGGTGGAGGAGGTGATCCTTCCCTCTGCTCAGCGCTGATGGAACTCGGATGGAGTGCAGGGTCCAGCTCTGGGTTTTCCAGTATGAGAGAGGCATGGACAACCTGGAGTTAGACCATCAAAAGGACACAAAGATGATTAAGGGACTGGAGTTTCTGTCATTTGAGAGAGGCTGAGAGGACTGGGACTGTTCATTCTGGAGAAGGTGGGACAGTATCTTTGTGTATAAATGCCTGATGGGGGCAGAGTGAAAAAGAAAAAAAGGCAGCTGGGCTCTTCTCAGTGGTGTCCAGGGAAAGAACAAGAAGCAGTAGGCCCAAACCGAAATACAAAATCTTTCAATCAAACACTTTTTAAGAATGAAAGGAGTACTGAAGATGCTTCTTACACTTTTTAGATGCAGAAATAGCCTCCCTCCCCAGCAGCTATAATGCATTTGTTCCATGTTTGTTTGAAAACATTTTGAAGTGAAAAAAAGCAAATTAATCTTGGGAATAGCCAATGACATCGTACCTAATTTAAAATGTAATCCTCAAAAAGCATTGAACATTTCTGTCCTGAAATTTGGACTGTATAAAGACAAGAGGTGGTATAAAAATACTTTTTTATTTCTAAGTGCACCAGACAATTGAGCAAGTGTTACAGTAGGCCTTATTTGGAAAGATTATGGAACTACAAAAATTATGGCTCTGTGTTGGATTATTTGCCCAATAAAATGATTGTGATGACAAAGGGTGGAGAAAACTGTCAGAATAAGAAAGATTAGACTAGAATGCATTAAATTCCTGGATAATGCCTTGGTACAACATCAGACTGTCTCAGTCACTAGCAGAAATCTTATCAGTGAGGATTGGTGGGGGCAATCATGTTATACCATCTGGAATCAGATCAAATGAAGGGAATCAAAGGGTATTTACTTCATCACACGACAATATTCAAGACAAAGGGTGCACTAAAACTTACTGAGGCCTCTTTTCCAACCCCTTCTCTTCTCATTTCAGCTCTTACTATTAATTACAATTTCACAGTGCCCGCATTTTCTTCCTTGTGCAGGGATGAAACAACCAGAACACTCCGAGAGCCGTTAGGCGTTACCAAATAGCTGCAAATAACGATGTTGTTCTTCAGCATTTAACGGCTTCTAATTTATAACATCCAGCTATAAAGTTACGGCGGGATAAACTTCCCCAGTCGCCCAGATCCTTAGCTCTGATATAACACCAGGCCTTGCCAAGTCTGTGTATGATTAACTACCAGTGTAAAACAACTCTTTGGAGGCACTTAAAATAATCTCAGTTATCAGGCCACGGGGTCCACTGCTATATCATGTCTGGGTGGAAACGTGCTGCAGTCCTGTGTGCCAAAATATTCACTTATTTGGAAGAACTTCGTGTCAAAATTGCGCTTATTACTACAGCCATCCACTGTAATGTTAACCTGTCTCGTGAAGCACTTGATAGAGCAAATTACACACATTGGTTGCAACGGATGTGTGTCATGTTTCCTGAAAGGATGGTCATGTCCTCAGCTCTCTCCTATTAGCCAGGGATACAGTATTGACAAGAACATTATCAAGAGTCGATCACTAGGATCACAAAGTCAATGGAAAGAATAGCCACGGAGACAGACTTTTAGTTAGAGATTGTATTTTTCATAACTCTGAACAGTCAGGAAGTTGCCAGAGTGGATGCCCCAAATCTTATCAGCCCATGCTGAGATTAGTGGCTATATACAATGACAAACAGTGCTGAAAAGAATTGAAGACAAATTATAGGGGACATTCAAGGTCAAAACCCACGTCTGCTTTGTCTGGGATCGTTCAGAACCTTAGGACAACAGCCACAGTGTTTGTTGTGGTACTGACATGCAGCAGTGTAGCAACAGCTTCCTAGCTACTGCTTCATCATAGCCTTCACCGGCTGTGTGCCTAAATTCTGCTTTCCCCTGGTTGTGTTTATTTTCCCAAGGAATCCCGAACTTTATGGGATTAGCAGCTTTGCCGTATCGCAGTAACTCGCTGCCTCCCTCTTGAGGCCGCCACGCCGCAGCAGCACCGCGCTCAAACCGCTCCAGGTTGTCCATCAAACGTGTAGGAGCTCCAAAATGAGCGAAATGAGGGATGCTCAGGGAAAAGAGGAAGGACAGCCGTGTGAACAAAGGGCTGTGTGTCACTCCTCGTGGGATGGGGATGTGTGTGAGCTCCGACGAGGTGCCCGGCACCTGCCGGGCACAGGTAATGGTGTCCCCACGATGTGACACTGTCACAAGGTCCTTGCCTCACACAGGGATCAGCATGTGCCACACCTCGCACACGGAACTGCTCCGAAGAGCTGCGGGATTGCCCAGCGTAACATCCCAACTGCAAAGCTGCCAATTTTCTGTTTTATAAAACCAGAAACAGAGATCTGCTGTCTTTCTTTATCCTTAGCCTAAAGCCTCTGGAAGGGGGAGCATCCCTTTCTCTTCACTGGCAAGACAGACAATGCAGTGCAGCGTTCCAGAGACTTTCTCCACGAAGAGAAGTGCAGTGTGGAAGTGAAACTTTGCCCTAAGTGAGGACTGAATCAAAAACTTTGTGAGGCTTCAGGTGCCTCACTTTGAATTGGAATATATCCTGTAATGCCTGGAGTATTCCTTCTCCCAGGGTGTCATGTGTGCCTCCCTCCTGCCATTAGGAACCTGGCTGGGAAATGCACGTGAAAGCATCAGTAGGAAAGGACAGGAGGTGTGATGAGTATCCCTCCACCGAGGTGATGTCACATAATTTGTATAAATTGCACTGCCAGCGTGTTGTTGATGTTGTTTCCATAGGAAGTATGGGTGGAACAGGGTTTCATCCAGGGCTGCACGGAGAAGATTCCAAGGAAACATGTATAGGCATGGGGATCGTGGAAACATGGAGTGGTTGGAAGTGACATTTCAAAGTCGTCTAGTCCAACCCCCTTGCACTGAGCAGAGAATATATGGATGCTTGCCAGAGCCACTTCTTGCCAGGAAACATGTGGATCCCACTGTGTTTCATGCAGCCACAGGCTTTCCTTCCCAAATATTCTGCTTCCAGGCAGAGGTAGCCAGACTTTCTGCACTGCCCTCCATACCCTCTTTAGGATTGCCTTTTAACTGTTCTTCATTCATCAGCAAGGACCTTGCACATTCCATCCAGGGAGACATCAGGAGCAAACTGGACACAGCTCAGGCCGTGGAGGCCTGGACCGAGGAGTGAGAGAGCTGTGTGCAGGTGTATCCAGGAAATCCTCAGCACCACCAGGATCTGGGAGCTAAAGTGACCAAACACCACCATGGCCACCAAACCAGATGGTGAATAAGCCAGCACAGCAGCAAAGGGCAAGCAAGAGAGAGACAGTCACCAGTGCTGTCACCACAGCTGGAAGGCAGCAGAGAAAAGTTCAAACACGTTTCTGGGAAAAATTACAATGGATCAGCACTTCCAGCAACAAAATAATTATTAAAAGAATGCCAAACATGTTAGAATAAGGGGGGGAAACCACAACAAAACAACGTCTTTACTTGCAGAATTCTCTTTTCACTAAGAATTTCTTACCTTTTTACTTCATGACCCCTAATCTTCTTTTCTCTGGTTTCTCTGGTGAACTCAAGGGTTTTTAGCCCTTTCTGCTGTACACAAGAAAACTTTGCCTACCTGCACAGAAACCTACAATAGAATGCTTTACATTTTTTAGTTTGGGGTGTATTTCACATTGTTTAAGTACCTCAGAACCAATAGCATATAATTCTACTTTAGTTGCCCAAAATTAGGCTGAAATTTTTATAGAGTTACATCTAAAATTTATAAGGCCTATGTGAAAAGTGTGATATAACTCACCTAGCATGGCCATTGACTTTTTAAATGAAAAACAAGCCAGAAAAACAAGCTTTGTAACACTAATAGGCCACTAAAACATGAAAGTTTGAGATGGGGGAAAAATCTTTGTCTCTCTCTCAAAGTATCTCTAAAAAAGTTTCAAATAAATATTTTTATTCTATTTAATATTGTAACATTATTTTAGTACTCATTCCTAAATTATATTACCCTTATTAAAAATTTTAGAAAACTTTTTCAATGAGAAGATTTAATCTCAGTATGTTGGGAGCAGGAATTTGTAGTTGGACATTTATTGCCAAGTGAGTGTAGTAATTATTGAAAATTAATGAAAACTTTCTGAGTTAATGCGTTGGTCAGAAAGTACCTTCCCTAATGCACTTTTCCAGAATGTTCCTTCCTAGTTTTAGTGTGAATGAACAATCTTTCACCATCTCACTGTTCTTGGGAAGGTGCAGAATGTGTGTCACACCATGGTTTTGCTACAGCAGAAGAGCTTGCATACTTCCAACCCTAAAAGTAAAATCCCAGGGGGAAAAAAAAACATTAGGGAAGCAATCCCATCGTAAGGTTTCAAACCTCCTTGTCGGTTCAGTACAGGCACATATTGTTAATTAGCACTGTTGGCTCAGGAACCACCTCATCAACGTGCAGCCTGAATAAACATAACGCCATCCACCTCCTCAGATCCCTAATTCCAGTTATGACACAGGGCTGCTTGTTATCATATATAACCCAGGAATATTTTCCCAACAAGGAGACGGCTGACACAGGCCAATTTGTTATTGCCACTCGGGATGAAACACATGCTGGAAGCCATGGGGAGATAATGACCAACTCCCTTTTTTTCCCTCTGCCTGCGTCATTGGGAAGGCATTCCCGGGACACATCACCTGTGGTGGAAGGATCACAGTGCCGTGTGGGGTTCTGTGCATTGCACAGCCAGTAACCGGTCCCAAAAAAAAATATAGGAGCAGTCTGTGTGATTCAGAAAAAGTGGGGCTGGTGCCAGGATTATGAAGTGTGGGATCCATCAGCACTCAATAAAATGGTGATTCAGAAATGTATCAGAAGTTGACAAAAGGATTAAATTAAATGAAGAATGGAAGGTGGCTGTCATAGGATAAGTCATGGATCACAGCAAAAGCCTCCCTGTTCAAATGCATTAAAATAGAGGGGGATGGACCAAGGTCCACCTCCAGTCCATAGGGGAATACTTAGAAGTTAATCCTCAATACAATGTAATAGGAAATATTGGGTACAATCCCTGTGAGTGGTGAGGGGGAAGAGGAGAAAACCATCACTGTGGAAGAAAACAGTGAAAAGCCTCAGGAGTCTGTCACGCAAGCAGGAAATTAAGATATCTCAACCTTCCATGTCTAGAAAACTATTTTCAGTTTCAGGAATATGTATGGATAAGAACACCAAAGGGAAGAGGGATTAGCACACTGTGAAAACAAGTAAAGAACCCCCCTACCACACTAACAGTAAAAGAAAATGAAAAAAATATTAATCTCCTCAAATAATATGATAACCAGAGGACTGTTTTGACTCTAAATGAATCAAAAGTAGTTGGTGGTCAAAACTAGGCCAAATTTCCGTGGTTAATATCATGTAGTGCTCTTTCTCGTAGCTATAAACATTTATCAAGCATTTTTAGACTAAAAGTATTGAAAAAATAAAGTGAAAAATGTGTATTCCTCTTAAAATTGTTTGGAAGTTCACGTTACAGTTCAAGACCCAACTGTGCTGCTCGACCACTGCCCTTAATCCAAGGAAAATAGGAAGTGTACATAAACAAAGCTGGGTAGGAATGCTGATAGATCCCTGTAGATCTGTTCAGGAGGCTTTAGTGTGTTTATAAGTTTGGTGGTTTGTAAGTTATGATCTGTATTTTATTTTTATCCCTACATCATAAGATTCTTGGCAATGTAAAGGGCTTGTAAACCTCTTGTAAATATCTTGTAAACGTCCAGTCGGGGTGCAGGCAACAATTAGGAGCTAGAAAGAAACATGTCAATTAACCTGGTAGCTTCGCATCAACCTCCAGGAAAAAAAAAAACAAACCAAAACACACTTATAATTTGTTACAGTTTCCATTATAGGTCAAAATAACCATTATCTCTTTTAGCAACTTTGATAAAGCACACAAACATTCTAAAACCAGCTCTCTATACACGTAAAACCCTGACAGTCTTTAAGGTGTTTAAAATAGAATTCAATGTCTAACTAAATGCTGGAAAGACGCTGTAGTTATGGGATTATTTTGCTTTTTTTCATTATATTTCATGCTTCCACAATTCCAACTTACCTATTTGAGGTAGTGAGTTGTCTGTGAACAGAAAAATGAGGTCAAGTGTACAGAAGAGAACTTTGGCTTGAAGAGCAGAAAAAAAAACCACCTGCTGTTTGTTTTCCATGCGCCTACCTGTAGGTCAAAACAGCCAAGGGCTTGTCCAGGATTTTAATTCAGAAGTAGGTCCCTGGCAATTGTGTAAATCTTAAACAAAACAATGTCCATCTTTGCAACCCATAATGATCTATAACCAGGCAGTGTGAAAAATTGCTTTTAGGCAAGGACTGGAAGAACAACTCAAATGCTGGCAGCTGGGGCAAAGGGCATCAGCGAACTGCTGGCCAGATGGCAGGCACTGGGCTGGATCAATTAGTCCCGGCTGGAAGAGTTATTTTGTATTTATCTAATATGCTACTAACCCCGGGATCTTTTGCGGTCTTTCATATTGTCAGAATGAAGATGTTTAAGCAGGTAGTTCACAGATTTTTTTGCCACTCTTCCATCCCGGGATGTCTCCTATTATGATGGAAAATAGACTGAAAATGGCAGATACTTCGAGTGAAAAAAAAAAGGTCAAAATATTCACATCAAAATAAAATCAGATTTTCAAAGGTACTGAGAGCCTGCAACTCCTATCAATTCAAGCAATACTAATTAGTGTACTGGTGCCCTAGGATTATTCCCTGGGTTCTATTTGTCACCATCTCAAGGGACAAACCTCAATGGCTGTTATTCCTCTTAAACTGGGCACCTCAAGAGACAGCTACATTCATCTTCTGTAATAAAGCAGATTTTTAAAACTGCATTTATTTCACAATTCATTGAAATGATCTTTAAAAAGTCAGTTATGTTCAGCATCTATTAATCAGTGAGAGGCACTGAAAATCAATCGATTATGAGCTGCCGTTACATATTTTACTCTGTGTGTATTTTCAGGACAAAAAAGGGAAAGAAAAAACATGTTAAACTTAGAAAATACTATTTTAATAGGATCCTGGCAGGCAGGCTCTGCACTGGGAATTTGCAGCAATTACCTGTAGGTGATTCCATGGGAACCTGCCCCATCCAGTCAGCAGAGCAGATTATTAGCCATGTAAAGTGCTTGCTGATGCTCTGGCACACAAAGACCACGTGTACCTGCTACCATGGTCACATGCATGGGCAGAGCCTTTGATGTCTCTCTGCTTGCAGGCATCCCATCTTTCTCAACTCACTGAAACAGAAAGGGATTGATCCAGCCTTTCTTTGGACTCCTAAACATCATTGGCTGCCTGACTTCAATCCCTCAGGTTCAGGAGTTGTGCCTTAGTGAGTAGATCCTGTATGGAGAATTTCTACCTGTTTGCTTATTGGTTTCAAAGATAATAACATTTTCTCTCTTAGTACCTCAGAAATCTTCTTTGTCTTTCCTTGTTTCCCAGCATCCATATTACCACAAATCCATCTTGTTTGTTGCCATTCCACTGGCTGGTTTGTTTGTTGTTGGGTTTTTTTTTTTTCCCCATAAACTCCCTATGATGATATTTTCCAGTCAGCACCATGATCCCATATTCACAAGACAATTCAGAAATCACCACTGTAAAGAGCAAATGTTAACAGCTTTAGTACCAAAACTAACTGAAATTTGACGTATGAACCATGCTGAAATCCATCATCACTGATGGTAATGAATTATATGAATATCTAGAGCCCTACTGATGCATTTAGCTACACTCACATACCCAAAATTTTCAAAGGCATCTATCTGATTTTTCCTGGCAATGAAATAATAGCCTGATTTTCCAGTCCTGCTGGGCAGACAACACTTTTAGTTGCCTTTAATTTTCTGAAAATTCAAGTTCAGTTCATTTAGGATTCTCTTCTTTTGGTGGAATTGGAATATACGAAATGGCACCTATTGTACCAAGGTATCTCTTGGATCAAACGTCTATATTTATACATGCAAACATCCAGCATGCCAATTAAGCACTAATTTAGGGAACATGTGACTAAGTCATACTGATGGTTGACCCATTTAAAAGCTTGAGAGCTTCTGATTCTAACAACAGAGCAAAATATCGTTGTGTTCAGCTTTAAATGTTTTCTTATGCAGAATGAAGCTTTAATGGGCAAAATCATGTTCCAAAATTGAGGTTTTATTAACTGCCATTGGGTAGATGCTTCAGACAATCCTGCTACAGAGAACAAATGCAGAAAAACATTCCTAAGCTTACTTATGGCTGCTCTAACTTGAAAGGAAATCAAATCAAAGCAGAGGCATTAACAAAAGAAAATTGTCTGTATGTGATATGAAATCATTTTAATAATGTAGTTTTGAGGAATAAAACCACAAAACTGAGATCTACAGGATGCTCAACGTGTTTGAATACCCCACTGCCTGAAAAGTGCTGCATTTCTTATTCTATTATTGTTTTTTCACTGATCTCAAGGAAACTGCAGCTCTTTCTAGCACTAAATATGAAACACAACTTCTTGATGATGGTGAACATGAGCACTGTTTATAAACAGCAATAAATTACTAGAAACAAGTAATATAGATTAATTAAATTCTATTTTTGGTAAGAAAAGACTAGGTCTAGAACCACTGGCATTTACTAACCCCATACAAACCACAAAGGTTGAAGACGACTGCTCCGAGATCACTGAAGTCATTCTCGTCTATGGAGAATGAGAGAAGCAAAGAAAAACATGTTTAAAACATATAAATTATTATTATTCTAACACACTTTTCTGTATTTGAGGCTAATCTTTTTCTCTAGTGGTTTAAATTGAGACCTTGCCCTAATAACTACAGCAGAGGAGGGTAAAAAATGACAAAGATTTCCTATTTGCCTTTTGCTGATTTTCTTCTACGTGATTTTTTCATGTTTTCTATGCATCTCAGCATCTCACTCTGTCCAATGGCAGCCCAGTGTGCTATTTCCCACAGAAGCCAGATTTTATTCCCTCCCTGCTTACCTTTTTGAGGTATTATCCCCTCAATGATCCCTCAAAGTCCACCTCTTCTGAAGATATTTCAGTGTTTTCCATGTTTTCTATTAGATCTGATGACTGAAAGCACAATATGAAAAAAGGCTACATATAAAGCAAGTCACTAAAAGATAAAATTATCATCATGGTAATTTAAGCTGCAAAATGTTTTCAGACATATCTTACAGAGCACAGAGAGATCCCCAGTTTGTTATTCCCTATCTCCTATTCCATCTCCTCACCACACACCACGTCCAGCATCTCAGCACGTGTCACCCAGAGGCTGGCTGACCTTTGGCAGCACGAACTTCGTGTCTGTGTAATTGCCAGCTTGAGATACAAAATTGCTCTGGGTGTGTGTTGCCACTCGGGAATCGACACAGACACTATGTTCCGTTCATTGTATTAAAATGGGCATTAATTTCTTGTTTCTATTAATAAATATCTGGGGGTTTTTTTCTAAAATATAATAGCAACCTACTTCTGACTGTAGTTGCCATACCTACCCCTCAAACCTCTGGCATGTTATCCTGTTTTGCTCTTTCCATGTTTTTTCTGTGGGCTGATGTTTACACCAGGCATGACAGCGAAAGGGTGAGTGTAAAAGTCATTTGCAGATGTTTCTTGAGGTACTGTAAATATCCAAAGATTGGATATTTATAAAGGCCAATTTCAGGTCTTGAGAATAGATTCATTTTATCATTTCACACCTGGAGTACATGCAGTAGCTGAATTTGTTTCATGACTGAAAATACACTCAGTAATATCAATTATATTTTAAAATAAATATAAATACGTGTATAAATATACAGAATACGTGTAACTTAATTAGCAAAGCAACAGGAACTATTGGCCTGCTACTCCACTAATTCTAGAACCTTCCCCTGGGTGTAAATCACTGATCTATGTGTAAACTTTATTTACAGCACAATCCTGTGCATGTGTGTGAGCAACACTGCCCTGGTAGTTTGTGTTTAAATTCACTTTAAATACAGAAACCAAAATACAAATAGCTAAGCGCTCTGACTTTTAATCTCCCCAAATCTTAATTAAATGTGGTTTGGGTCATGCCTCAGAGGGTCATGTGGCCAACGCAGAACCAGTCTTCCCAGGTAAATAAAGATGATTAATTTGGAATTGTTTGAAGTTTGTTTACTTAATGCAGATACAACAGGAGGCTCACGCAGGCAAATGAGGCGCCGCAGGAAACAAATATCAAGATGGAAGAGGGGGGGAAAAGGAAGTAAATGAAGATGCCCACAGCAAGATCCCTGTGGGATTCCAACCAGCATTCACTGCTTTTTTTTCCTGAAAAGACAAAAAAATTACAGCAAGATGAGAGACAAAGGTATTCGTGTCACACTGAGCTTTGTGTGTGACCTTCCTTATGAAACAGTCGCTTGGTTTTAGTTAAGCTAAAGTGCAAACACTGCTTGCAATATGTGCCACTGACATGGGTTTTGTTTTGGGGTTTGCATTTTTTCTTAGCCAATATTTAATCTCTTCATGCTTGTTTGTTTGCTTTTTATGCATGCATGCACATAGGTAAGTGCACACCTACATCCTTTCCTCTGGCATATTGATGGCGAAGGAGACAGAAGCAGTTTTTGCAAGTCACTTTTATTTTGAAACAAGTTTGTGACCTGGTTTATCTACACAAGTGTTGACTGGCTTAAAACCTAAAGTGTTAAACTTTAAAGGATGAGCAAATATTAACTCTCGAATGTTCGTGAAAATGTCCTCATTTCCCCCATTTTGCTGGTTAAGCAAGGTGAAATAGCAATTATTGATTTGTAAAACTGTGCGTGGGCACCCCTAATATTAAACCTAGACGTGGTAGGTGTGATGAAGTATATTTTGTATAAAAATAGGAGAAACACAGGTGATCTTTCTTGCCCTTCTTTATGATGTTGGTTATTACACTAAAGGGGAAAAGATTGTGGGACTTGGAGACATGAAAAAAATGTCCCTATAAATGGTGAACCAGAAAAAAAGTAGTTTGCTGTTCTTAATCCTGAGGAAAAGGAATAGACGTAGTGACATTCTCTGTATAGTAAAGACCTGAATTCAGGAGGTTTAATCCTCTAACCCATAATGACACGTACTAGATAAAGCAACTGTCTGATTGAAAGAATGAGCTAGACTATTCTCTGTATCTGTTAAAAGAATATAGACATAATCTTGCAGGTAAACAGTTTAAGATGGATTATTCATGTTTTTCAAAAGTTTTACCTCAGAAATAAGAAAAATAACTGGCTTTTTACCACTTATCACCCACAGTACAGGCATTAGGCACCAAGCCAAGGGACATCCTGCAGTATTATCAGAACCACAGCTGTCATATTTACGTATAATTTCTAATTACAAAAACATTATTGATTCAGAAGTGGGTGGTGTTTTAATGCTAAAAATTCCGATCTCCAAAGAAGCGCTCTTCACTATCGGGCGCATATGGATTATTATCAAAGCTAATGAATCCCCTGTACCTCATTTAAGGCATCAATACACGAATGAGCCCGCACGTAGTTATATACCTATATAGTTTATGTAGTTATGTATAGTTATGTATTGATCACTTTGATTTTGCCATTTAAAACCACCTTTTTTTCCACGCTGAAACAAACCCTGCCTCAGAAACTCCCTAAGTACGTGCAGTTTCCACACTGCCCTGAGCCTGTAACTCCTTATGTCACTGGATAGCACCTCCACCACCAGGAGCTTTAGAAAGCTCCGGCATATCAACAGTGAAATAACAGTCAAAAAATTCCTTTCGCAGCTCCATATTGGTCAATTTCCCTGGAATTTGAAGGAAATTGACCAGCCACCGCCGGCCTCTATCCCCTGAGGGCGGGGAGTGGGCGGGGCCTCACCGGACGTGATTGACGTGCCTGTGGACCAATCAGAACGCGCTCTGGCCGCTGGCCGCGAGGCCATTGGTCGAGGAGGTAGCGGGGGGCGGGGGCGGCGCCGGGAGCCGGAGTTGTACTTGGGGTGCCTCCCGCTACCCGCTGGCGCTGCGGGCGGGACGCGGTGCCGGCGGTCCCTGCGGGCTGACAGTGTGACCGAG
>VZRJ01006763.1:135314-159687 GCA_013397565.1 Ptilonorhynchus violaceus | reverse complement strand
CGGCGCTCGGAGCGCCCGGCGGTCCCCGGCGCAGCGGCGGAGGGCGAGGCGCCCTCGCCCTGTCCCGTCCCGGCCTCGCCCCCACGGCCTGGAGCCGTGCCCGGGCACACCGAGACACGGAGGGAACGGCGGCTGCCAGCTGGCCCGGAGCGACAGGGGCGGTCAGCGCTGCCTGGCTCCGGCTTGTCCTTTAAGGCAGCAATGGGGCTGCGCTGCGCCCAAGCCGCGGGTCCCCGGGCAGGGATGGGGTTGGGTTTTTTCCTTTTGGGTCCCTTCCAACTCAGCCTATTCTGAGTGGACTTGCTGACCAGATTGAAGTTTTTAGGAAGAAATTTTTCCCTGTGAGGGTAGTGAGGACCTGGCACGAGCTCCCCAGAGAAGCTGTGGCTGCCCCATCCCTGGAAGTGTCCAAGGCCAGGTTGGACGGGGCTTGGAGCAGCCTGGGATAGTGCGAGGTGTCCCTGACCGTGGCAGGAGGATGGAATTCAACGACCTTTAAAGTGCCTTTCAAACCATTCTGTGAAGTGGATTGGGGCAAGTGGTTGACTGAAATCATAAGGGCATGTACTCAACAGCTTGGCACTCGTTCATGTGAAGATGTAGAATAGACCCCAGAATATCTGAGTAAAAGTATAAATGCTGCAAGAAGTGATTTCCCTTCTTCTTCGTCAAATCACTGTGACAGTTTCTATATGTATTTTCTGACAGAGACGTCTATTTGCCACTAAATACACTTTCTGCTGTTCTTAAGCAGCAATCTTAAAAGATGCAAGTGGATGCCTCCATTCCCACTGGAGCTGTTAAGTCATCTTAATTGTATTTTTTTTTCTCTCCCTGTTCTCAAAGGTACTACTGTGAAAACTACCTGATGAATTGTGACTTCATCATATCCTAGCATGTGTAATAATAGTCCCTTTTTTATCCATGAGTAATACTTTTTGTAGGGACGTCGGCTTTTCTGTAGCAAAGCAGTATTTGAAAAGAGGCCAAGGATAATTTGGAGATTGGGAGGCAACCCGAAGTCTGTATTGCATAAGGAGTCATGAGACTTTAAGATAGAAAGTAGGGAAGGCTTATTAGAATTTTAAAGTGAGTTGTATAAGGTGCAAAGTATCAGTGCCTGGAAGTATGTACTTTGATGTATGCTGTTTACAGCAGCAGTGAGTAAAATTCTCTTGGCTTTGCTTGCCTTCTTTCTGTCATGGCAGATTAGTGCTGTAGTGAAATACAGATTCAAAAGGTCTTATCTTTTAAGGTTTGGACTGTAGGCAGCTGCCAACTGTATGAAAACACAGGCATCAAACTCAAGTCCAGAAGTAGTATGAGAATTCTTGGAGCTTATTTTGTGTGTCCCACATAAAGTTATCCTGAAACTAAAGTGAACATATCCTACCGTTAAATAAATAAATATTTTTTACTTCTAATGTGAACACTATTAAGGACCTTTCTGCCTGCACAAAAGAGATTGTACAGCCACAGCTCTGTTAATTTTTTTTATAGTCTTAACTTCAGCAAGTTGTGGTTTAGCAACTGCTTCTGGTGGCCTTAAATGTTGGCATTATAGAGCAGTCTTGCCTGTAATAAATGAGCAGTGGAAAATATACTGAGAACAGTTCCTACTCTTGCATATTTCCCATGACAAGCTGTAGATAACCTTTTGATTTAAGCAGACATTTCTTTGACTTAAAATGCCAATTTTTTAGCTTTGTTTAAAGTAACTTTCCTGTAAGTTTCTGAACATCGTGTTTGTGTTTGTAACCAGTTATATGTTGTCTTTTTAAATGTTTATACAGATTTCAGTGTAGGTGAGTTTTCCAGGCATCCGAAAGGAGTTGGATTTATGCTAATAGCTTTATGCTAATGAAATGGTGAACGAAGAATAAAGGACTTGGGTATTTTGGGAAGTCAGCTAGAGTGGTGTGTGCTGCATATTAGTAAAAACACACTAGAAATGCACTTATCCTGTGAAATGCCTTTTATGTGGTTATTCATGGGCCTGAGTGAGACAAAGGTGTCTGTAACTCCCTGTATTCTCTGCCTCATCCAGAGCTCTGGGTGTGGATGTGAATAATTGTTCTTTCTGTGCTTTGTGGGTTGCTTCTTGGTGGGGAAAAAAGTCTTCCATCAGATGAGAATTTTGTCTGTTTACAGTAATTAACCCCTTTAAAGCAGAACTTGGATTCAGTGTAAAAATTGGAACCCCATGAAGTTGCTGTTGGAATAGTGAAGGCTTTTCTCAGTCAAGAATTGCTTCTTCCTTTCTCTCCACCATCCCTTTCCATTTACAGAACTTTAAAAGAAGTAGTCAGGAGGGGCTGAGTGAGTTTATGCTGGAATGGTTCAGGTGCATGAGTGCTTCAGCTAGGATGGCATGGATAGAGAGCCCATGTGGAATTATGTCAGTTTAGTGCAAGGTGACTGATCATAATCTGTGGCTCTCGTATTTGAGCTCACCCTGTTGTAAATTTTTTCTTTACTTTCTTTGTACTAACAATAAATGTACTCGAGATAAAACTGGTGTACCTCTCTCACTACATTTTCTCCAGCACCAGTAAAATAGGAATATTGCCCTAGAGGAGCGCATAACCCCATATGTGATGTAGATAAAGTCTTTTCTACTGGGATATTTTTTTTAGAAAGCAGGAGTACACACTATTATAGTGCAGGTGTTTCTTGAAGTTGCAGGACATTTCCTGGCAGTAGAGCTTCTTAGGGCTTGTGTTAATCCTAGTCCTGCCGTGGTTCAGGAGTCTAAAATGATGATTCCTCAGGTGCTTCTGTTTCTGTTATTTTCCATAGCTCTTCCAAAGTGACAGGAATCATGGATACCTCATTTTAGTCGTCATGCTGTGTGGCTGTAGCTCTCTCCTTATGCCTCTGTCCCTATACTGACATTACCTTCTTCCTCCTCTCCTTTTTCCAGCAGCTACTCCTTTTTATAGCTCTTTCTTCCAATCCCGTATTTTCTTGAAGCAAAATAAATAGTCCTAAGAAGAAATATTTCTGAACCATGGAAAACATTCTAGGATTATACCTGGCTTGAATTCTCCTTAAATAGCCCTAGACACAGCACTGTGATGTAGGTAGACATCTGTATTTTCTATAACTACTCCAGAATCTTAAGTCATTCTGCCATAAACTTGTTAATATGTTCTGTAGCATGTAATGGGTGAACGATCATGCACATTGTGTGGCTCAAATCCAGAGGGTTTTTAATTTCTGGTGTTGATATTGAGTGTCTCTTGCTTTCAGAAACCAGATGTCCTGACCACTGGTGCTGGGAACCCCATAGGGGATAAGCTGAACATTTTGACAGTGGGACCACGTGGACCTCTTCTTGTCCAGGATGTTGTTTTCACTGATGAGATGGCTCATTTTGACAGAGAGAGGATTCCTGAGAGAGTTGTGCATGCAAAAGGGGCAGGTATGTTTAAAATCACAAATTTTCTCTATGTAGACTTAAAGAGCTTTTGTGTTAACATGTAGCTCGTGACACATAAATTACATTGTTAGCTATAATTTAGTGTTACCATTTTAATAAATCTGTATAAACAACAGTGGTAAGCCCTGGTTTAAAAGAGCTCAGTGCCAAAACTTGAAGCACTGAAAAGTGGTTTAAAAAAATGAGAGAAAATGTTGTTATAGTCCCTTGTTTTTAACTGTATTTGCTCTACTCTCTGCTTCCTCTGTCTGTTCCTCCCCACCTCTATTTTAATGTTAGTTTGCCTGTTATTTAATAGAGAATTTGGCTTTTTCTGATGTATGTCTCCCAAAGCAAGGTGATGATCTAATATTTACTTTAAGTAAACCTTTTAAAAATGTATTATTGAGCTCAGTAAGGTGGAATTAGTACGTGAAGTGTTGTTATGCATTGCCCTAGAAGGAGCAAATATGGGGCTCTATTTATGATGTGAAGGTACATGGGAGTAGTTCCTCTGTGGGGGTGGGAAGAGTTCTGTTGCTTCACCCAGCTGACAGGTGGACCAAAAATTCTGCAACACAGAGCAGGATTAAAGAAATACCTGCCTTGCTCTGAGATATGTGCAGAAATCTTGGCAGAAGAGCATCTTCTGTGCTGCTGCTGGGAGCTGCTAGCAGTTAAGGAGGACAGAATGAGCTGAGTGCAAATAGCTTGTGTTAAATAAGTTGTATTTCCATGTTTCCTTTTGTATGTTGGACGACAGTAGAATTACAGATAAGTTGTGAGTGGAAGGAAGGTACCTAGATCTGATATTTTGGAATTGCTGTTCTTCAGGAGCCTTTGGCTATTTTGAAGTCACTCATGATATCACCCAGTACAGTAAGGCAAAAGTGTTTGAGCACATTGGGAAAAGGACTCCGCTCGCCATTCGCTTCTCCACTGTTGGTAAGGGCTCTAAAGTTTTTGTGTGATAGCAGCATTTGCATTGTGGGGCACTTAAGGGTGGTTGAAATGCTTTCTGCCAACCAGTTCCTCTTCTTTGAATTCCATTTAAATGGAAGACCTCAAGCAGCTTCTGTCTCTTTCTGTGAGAGCTGTCTGGAGATGCTTTTCTGTCTGAAATGTGAGAGGGGGCTCAGCCTGAGCTGGTTTTTTCTGACAGAAAACTTGCTTTGTTTCTGCTTGGATCACAATCAACACTTGGAAGTTCAATGCCTATAATCTCTTATGCTGTAGGAATGGTTTGAGTGTGAACAGTGTAATCTAAATACTCGGCAAAGAAAAATTAAACAATCTTCAATAAATAAACTGATTTCTTAAAGAGCTAAATGCTATTAGTTAAAACTAATTGGGATCAATATCTTTTCTGATAGAAAAATTCATGATGTGCATGTATTTAAAAGAAAAGGAATCCTAATGAGGATTTGGTTCTGGAATATTGGAGGGAAAAAAGTAGTCCAGCAAGGCTCGAGGAGCTGCTGGTTTTGGCCTCTTGGCTGTTCCCTGTGCTAAATCCCTTGGGACCTAAGGAGTCCTGGGTGTTCTGTAGGGTAAGGACACGGAGCTGGGTTGGATCTGGAGCAGGTTGTTGCATCCTTCCCTTTCCCTGCTCTGTTTGGACATGTTTCCTCCCTGCTCTTCTGGAATACACAAGTTTTTTAACGAGAGGATGAGCGTCCTACTGATTTCATCACCGTGTTCAGCATTAGCTGTGCTCAGAGCTTCTGGAACACTTCTGCTCAGGTGTTGTGCTAGGCACTTGTGCTCTGCTCTAAGTTCCCATAGAAAATCCTGGATGAAGCAGGAGGCATTAAAAGGATTACAACTCTTCCATAGTTTTTTATTAGGCACGCTGGTTAGGCTGCTGCCTTCTAAGTGAGAGCTTTCCCACTGGGATTTGGTGCACAGAAACAAATGTAGGTTTAGATGATTCAGCCTTATAATGTGATGATGTCTCTGTTAGTGATAATGCAAATTTCACTCTTAATTGGTTCAAGTGGATATACTTGTTTTTTCGTTCTTTTAACTGTGGCCTAAATGTTTGGCTGGGTTCACACTTTGAAGTGTGAACGGTGCCTGAAGTATTGTTGAAAATATTCCTTGGTATAGAAAAGACTGCAATAAACCCTGCCCTTTTGGGATGTTAGGGCCTATTTTCAAGTGATATTTATGTGCATTTCCTATGCTAACACTTCTCTGTTCATGTGTTTCTTCAAGCTGGAGAATCTGGCTCAGCTGATACAGTTCGTGACCCCCGAGGCTTTGCCATGAAATTCTACACGGAAGATGGTAATTGGGATCTTGTGGGAAATAATACTCCCATCTTCTTTATTCGGGATGCAATGTTGGTGAGTAAGCACCAAAGGTGAGGGTGCTTTGTGAGAGAATCCAAAAGTTCATTCACATCTTGGTTTTGCTTCACTGAGAAGCAAAAGCTTGCTGTTTTGACACTCTGAAACTTGGTTGTTTATTCGGTGGTCTGAGCATTTTTTACTTGGAAAGATGTTATTAAACAGAAGTAATTTAAAGAACTAAAGCTTGATAACTCGTGGTTTCATGCTTTTCACTTTAAAAGCTTCTTGCCATTTCTTTTTATTAAATCTGATTTTTTTTGTCTTTTAGCATAAGTTTAGCAGCACTTAATAGAGGGGCTTTCCTTGAATGGAGGAGTTTTACACAGAGACTTTATAGTATCTCTGTGTTCACTTATGAGTTGCATAAATACAGATATACAAATTTGAACAGTTTTATCTCTCACCTTATCAACCACAAAATGAAAGCATTCTTTATCTCTGTTTATCCTAATTGTAAATGTTTGACATTACCCTAATTTTACTGGTCTGTGAATGAATTTGCTTGAAGAGGGGTGTAGAAGTAAAAGATTTTTTTTTTTCAGTGATCTTACAGCTTTGTCTATAATTTCTTTTTTTTTCCTCTTTTTCCTCCTCCACTCCTGGACAAATTAGTTTCCATCCTTCATCCATAGCCAAAAGAGGAACCCTCAGACTCATTTGAAGGATCCAGACATGGTGTGGGACTTCTGGAGTCTCCGCCCTGAGTCTTTGCATCAAGTAAGCTTCTCCTTTATTTCTTCTGATTAAGAAAATCATGTTATGGCAGCAGGTTTTTAACTATGTCTTTTTCATGCTTGATCTAGAAGTCTATGTAGTCTTATTTATATTTAATTTAAATATAAATTATCCATGGTTAGCTGTTCTGTTTTTACAGGGAAAATCAGTTTTATTTCATTAACGTTCTTAAAACTTAAAGTAGAAATTCCTCAAGGAATTCCTAACAACATGAACATAGCTTCCAGTGATGCAGATTAATGCAATAAACAAAGTTAGTCTGGAAGGGTGACTTTATCCTTGATTTGATGAGCCCATTATTATTGTTTGATCCTTCTCTACAGGTGTCTTTCCTGTTCAGTGATCGTGGCATTCCCGATGGTTATCGCCACATGAATGGATATGGATCACATACTTTCAAACTGGTTAATGCTGATGGAAGAGCAGTTTACTGCAAATTCCATGCCAAGGTATTGATCTTTGTTTTTTCCTCCAGTTGTGTATTGGAATTATACATCATATTGGATAAAAACCATAATGTTGTGTGACTTTTCAAGTTTAATTCGGGCTCAAAAGGTGTGTGGAGTCCTTGTTTAATATCAGTTGCACACCTTTAACCAATAGGAGAGGCATCATTGTCCTTGCTGACACAGCAATCATTTACTAGACTGCAAAAAAATCTCCTCTTTGGGGATTTGTCTGTTTTTATTGGAGCTCTATCAGTGAACTGATTTTTATCTGGAAGGCAGCTGTTGAATGTACTATAATTCTGAATTCAAGGCACTGGAAGTTTGGATTACAAGTCTTGTTAAAATTCAGTCTGATTAATGATTTCTGTAATACTTTCTGCATGTTATAACTGGTGGTTTTGTTGCTTTTAGACTGACCAGGGCATCAAAAACCTTTCTGTTGAAGAAGCAGGAAAATTGGCTTCTACTGATCCTGATTATGCCATACGGGATCTTTACAATGCCATTGCCAAGGGGGACTACCCTTCCTGGTCCTTCTACATTCAGGTTATGACCTTTGAGGAAGCAGAGAAGTTTCCATTTAATCCTTTTGATTTAACTAAGGTACGTCTGATCCTGTTGTGAATATTCAGTTTCAGGTAGTTTTTAAGTGTACTTTTTATTATAGAGCCACGATGAGTCAGAATATGGAGATGAAATTGTAATGGTGTTATATCTGATGTTACTCTTCCTCATGGAAATATGGAGTGGGCTCAATTCCAGGCCTGTAGATCCCATGGCACTTCAGAAGTGTGATCTCAGACCAGGATCACACCCTGAGCTCTGCTGCTCTAATTTTGTCTCACTTCCAGTAGCTGTTCCTAGGAATGCCTTGTTGAAAGATGCTGACACAAACTCGTATTGCTCTTTTTGTCCTCTAACACTGCTCCCCCCAAGTGGCTAAAGACCTTTGAACTTGAAAGTGCAGCTCAGATGGCAAAGAAAAAGGCCAGTTAAGCCAGTTAAGCATTTTGAAGTAGCTGAAAACAATTGTGCCACCGGTTCCACCCATGCCCTGCTTCCCTAGGCAGCTTTTCAAGCGCCCCTGGGTATTTCATTTAAGGACTCAAGTGCTGAGATTATGCTGGCATGATGAAATAAGTTGCGTTAATGCTCTGTATTAATTGCAAAAGGCTTCTTAAAATAAGACATTTCTCAATGTTTGTTAGCAAAGAAGAAACTCGGTAATATATTTTCTCAATCGGGGCTTAAATCGGGTGAATTCTACCTGGCAATTAAACTGCATAATGCTATAATAATGTTGATTTTAATGGATGTGTGTTATTGTCTTATAGGTTTGGCCACATGGTGACTACCCTCTCATCCCTGTGGGAAAGCTGGTGTTGAACAGGAATCCTGTCAACTACTTTGCAGAGGTGGAACAGATGGCATATGATCCTAGCAACATGCCCCCTGGAATCGAACCCAGCCCTGACAAAATGCTGCAGGTAAACAGAAAGGTTTGACCTGCTGAGCACTGTTTACTTTGCCGTTTGTGAAAGTGCAGTGCTTTGAATTGACTGACCCCACTCTTTTGTAAGTGGTAATTAATGTTTGTGGTCAATGTTTTAGGGGCGTCTCTTTGCGTACCCTGACACCCACAGACACCGCCTGGGCCCCAACTACCTCCAGATCCCTGTGAACTGTCCCTACAGAGCCAGGGTGGCCAACTACCAGAGGGATGGGCCAATGACTGTTTCTGACAACCAAGGTAGTCATGAAAATAGCTTTGAATGTAATGGTTCTTACACGTCTTGTGTCTTTTGTGACTTTTTCTCCCAACTCTTAATTCCCTCAGCTTCAGAATTCCCAGGCATGGGCCTTTAACAGAAAGGGGGTTTGCAGGAGAATAAATAAATTCAGTAATGTCCCTACTTCATTGTTCCTTTAGATTTAAAGGCTGACTTTTGTATGCTCAGTCCACTTCACTAAACTGCTTTGCTTTCTGGTTTCTGGGAGATTGTGAAAGACAAAAGTGAAAATGCCAGGAGTAGAGCTGTAACTTCACCTCTGTTCAGCAGCTTCTGTTCTGTCAGGGTTTGCCCAATAGTGGCTGTTTTACACCTGAGAGTAAACAAGGATGTACTTAAGCTGTGGCTCATGCCAAAATATGTGTTCCTTTGGGCTATGGATTCAGATACTTGCTGAGGGAGGAGAGGGAGATATTGAAAACCAGGAACTTGAGAACAGCTGCTCCTGTCCAAGAACAGATGTTAAGTTTATTTTTATGCAGTTCCCTAAGTTCTTTATGTGTTTAAAATACACCCCCTACCTAGGGAAGCACTGTAGTACTTAAAGTATGCAAATGACTGTGTTTTATATATTGCCTTGGACTTCAACTGTGACTTTGTCTATTACGGTTCTCTGAGCAATATTGTTGTGAGAGCGGCCAGATTTTCTCATTTCTGAATCAAATCAATTTTCCCTGAAAAAAGCTACGGAAATTCTCTTTGTAGTGAGTGCTGTTAAGTTCTGGCTTGAAGACACAGCTCCTGGTGTTGACAGAAAAATGCTGTCAACTGTTTTTAATGAAATTAATTGTAGCTGAGTAATTGATTTAGACTCCTCCAGGCAAAAGCATTCTCTGTCTTCTGACTTCTTTGAGAGTGCTGCCATCTGCTTGATTTGGTTTTTGGGGTTTTTTTTTTGTTTCGGTTTGTTTCCAGGTGGTGCCCCAAACTATTACCCGAACAGCTTCACTGGTCCCGAGGATCAGCCCCTGCTCAAGGAGAGCCGCATGTTTGTTTCGGGAGACGTGCAGCGCTTCAACAGTGCCAATGAGGACAATGTGACCCAGGTGGGGTGTGGGCAAAGGCTTTGTGTGGTGCTTGGCACACATGGGGAGTGTTTAGGGTGACCCTAGAGAGCATTAGTGTGAATTCTCACAGGATTTGAAATCCATGTTTTGGGCGTGGCTTTGTAGAGGCTGTGACTTCTTGCCATTGGTGTCTGGAGAAGGAGTTGTTGACATACTGGTTGCCTCTTAACTATTTTGATTATTTTAAGTGTTGCCTGACTAGGCAGTGAAAGCTATTCTTACTACTTTTGGGAATTTCAAAAATAAATCTTTTTTTCCCCCATGGCAAGGTACGAGAATTCTACCTCAAAGTGCTGAGCGAGGCGGAGCGCCAGAGGCTGTGCAAAAACATTGCAGAAAACTTGAAGGATGCCCAGCTCTTCATTCAGAAACGAGCTGTAAGTGCCCTCTTTGGGATTCAACCTTTGCTCTTTATTCCAGGCATTATGTGGCTATTTACACAATACAACATAAATTATATAGGACATGTTAAAGTAACTTTTTCCTGGTGGCAAGAATGAGATAGGAAGTTGAACAGCAAGGATGTCCTTACGTGTCTAGCTTGGTGTTTCAAAAATCAGATGACTGCCAGTGAGGTTTTGCTCTAAACAAGGAAAAGGCAGGGAGGGATTGGATCTTTATCCTTCCCAGTGCAACTTTTGTTTAAATTGGGAATGAGCTGTCTGTGAGATAACGGAAACAGTGTTTGAAGATGTTCATAGCTCGTTTCTGGCTGCTCAGAATTAAACTTGTAGAAGAGAGTTTTCATCCTCCTTTTCTTCCTTATGATGCCTACTGCTTGTAGACCAGCAAATGGGGTAAAGAATCCCTTTGAAACAGAGGAAAAAATTCTTGTTGCCTTTTCTGTTTTGTCTTCCTGTTCAGGTGAAAAACTTCACTGATGTCCATCCTAACTATGGTGCCTGTATCCAGGCTTTGCTGGACAAATACAATGCTGAGAGTGGGAAAAAGGTATGGTAATGAATCTTCTAGCTGAACTTTGACTGGCTGTGCATTATTTTGGCTTCTCTTGTAAATCCAATGAAGTGAGAAATTGGTCTTGATTCCTATTTAATTTAAAGGCCAGGAGTCAGTGCATGTAGAATTGTAAAATAAGGAGACATCACGTTAATAACAATGAAATGTTGATTAAGTGGTGAGGTACAAAGACTTTGTTTCAGCTGGGGTTTGTAGGGTTTCTGGAAGATAACTGTCTGTGATATATGATATGTTCAGGCTTATTATCCACCCTTTGTAATGGTAATGAAACATTTCCACAAGCCTTTCAATCAGCTTCAGTCGACTTTGTTGATTCAAGTACTCCTTTTTTCCTGAAGTTCTCTACTTTTACTGGAGTGTTTCACTGAGCATTTCTGTTGGTTCATTTCCAGGATGTGATTAGGACATACACACAGTCCACAGCTCGTGTGTCTGTCAAGGAAAGATCCAACTTGTAAATCTGCAGGGATTTGCTCTGAATTTTGCATCCTTCCACGTGCACAAGAATCTGTCCAATACATCAATGAATGTGCCAGACTTGGGCCCAAGCACAGGAGTGTTTTACAGGTGTGATTTACTGAGCTCTCAAGTGCTGTCTCTGTACTGGAACCCAGGTAACACAAGCTGCAATCCTGGTGCCTTTCAACACTAGTGCTTTACTGCTTGAGGACAATTTATGGGATTTTTTTAAACAACTCATGATTTGAAATTGTCTTCATTTCTATGAGCAAACAGAAATTTAATCAGAATACTGCTTCAGTTTTTGGTTGTAAAACTTTCCTGGCTAAATCACACAATAGACTTCCCATAATGACACTGTGATTGCCCTCATGGAGAAACTTTTTAATGTTAAAAAGTTGATATTGCTGAATATTTCTAATGAAGTAATTGTCTGTCTGTATTTGTAAACACATCCCTTGAATTTCATGTTTGGCCTTCCAAAAGTAAAATGTTATGCAGTAGTTTGAGACACACCAACATTTTACTCATTCCTTATGATAGAGATGAAACTAACTACAAAATTTAAATATAAGTACATTTTATTCCCTATATGTATTTTAAAATAGCTTTGCTTACTAATGCTGTGTTGGGATATAACTGACAAGAGGGAGGTAGCAAAGGATATTTCCTTATTCCATGCACTGTACAACTAGATTGAATACATCTTGCAGCCCTTCCAGGGGTAGGAGGGCAAATTGTTCCTTCTGATCTGTAAGAATTTAAATAGGAAGATATATTAATATGCCAGGTGTTTGAGAAATGAGCCTTCAAGTGCATGAATACTGAAATTCAAGCTCAAGAACTTCCAAAACTATTCCCAGTGGTTGCTGAAATTGTTATTTTACTGCAATAATCTGCTATTGCTGTTTCTTGATCAAGCCAGAGCTAATTTTCAGGGTTGTCCTTTAATTAATGCAGCATGTTTGTATGAATATATCTATCTAGAAAATAGGTCTAAAACCCGATTTGAGGCCTGCTGCAATGTTACCCAGTATCTGCAGTTTAGTTAATCAGTGCAAAAAATGTTGGACCCCAGTTATGGGATAATTATGGTCCAAGCTAAATGCAAAGCATTTCAGAGCACAGCTACTGCTCTTAACTCAGGCAAATGTGATAAATTCAAATCATGGCAGTTTGGGGATGATTTTTTTCAATAATCACTGCATTTCTGGATCTGTCTTGAGCTGTGTTTTGACTAGGATTACTTCCTAATTTTGGCATTTAAGTGTGAATTCCCAGGAATAATGGCAGATAAAGAAGAGTAGATCCTAAGGGCTGTTCCATTAGATTTTGGAGAATGCTGTTTGTTCTGCAATTCATTTATCTACTATTCTATTGTGAAAAATTAGCTGGGATAGAGGTGCAGTAAAATAATATGAACTGATAACCTGTTGTATTCTGGGATTCCATTGGATTTTTCCCTGATCAGGCATGGAGGATTACATGATCGGGTGGGAATATTTCTTGCTGGAACAGAGAATCCTAATGAGTTTTGGGAAAGCGTAAAGGAGACCTGATCTTTTAATTTTGGTTGTGTCTGCTAAGTGAATTATCATGTTATCTTCTTTTATTTCTGAAATAAATGGAATTAAAAATCTCTTGGCACCATGTCTTCTGTGGAAGTTTAATCTAGGAAGTTCGTACATCCCTTCCTCTGTTTTCCTGGAGGTGGTGCAGAAGCTGCAGGTTGTATGTACTTTTTTGCAGCTGCCTTTGTTTTGAAAACTCACATTTCAACTCCACAGTTGTGCTTAAATGACTTAAACGACCTGTGCTCTGTGCTAAGCTGGCCGTGACAAGTGTTCTGCAGAAAACCTGGCTTTTTCCAAAGGTGTGGAGAGCATTAGGTCAACGCTGGAAGAACGATTGTGCTCTTTCTTCAAATAAATAAGACAATAAATCCATTTACAGCCACTTATCGTGAGAATAAAAAGTCTGTTGACATGACACAGCCTCAGTTCTGTTTTGATTTTGTGTTCTGTTCAATTAAAAGCGAGCATTCCTTTGACAGGTTGTTGCAATATGATTTCAGTGATCTGTAAAGGAGAATTACTCAATATTTTCTTATTACTGTTTTATTTTAGATGCCCATCTCTAGCAGTGGAATTGGGAATGAATTTGAAACTAATGTTTAGGGAATTAACAGCTTCTCCAGGAGCACCTCTCCTCATGTGCCTTCATTCCTAGGTTATTTTTCCTTTTCCAAAATATTTGTACTTGAGTATGCAGGAAACATGAGTGGATTCCAGAATCATATTGGTTGAAGTGAGCTGTGCCAGGAGATGAGTGAGTTCATGGGATTGCTAAATGTTTTCTGGGGAGAAAAAGGGTGAGGTAGGTCTGGATCAGATTGTTATTGCTTTAAAGCTGTTGGAAAAAGCCCTGATTTCCTTGCCTGTGGAAGCTATTGGTGGGAATTGCCTACTAAGCACTGTGTGGGTATCCATAAATTTAGCATCCAGTAAACTAATCACGTTGTTTTGCCAAATATTCCATACCTCTTGTTCACCTTGGAGAAAAAGGGTGTTTGTTCTCTGTTTGGAAGTCTGATCCATGAATTCTCACAGGCAGGTGAGTCACCATTTTCTCACAAAACGTGCAGAGGTGGACTTGAGCATGGCCTTGACTCTGACACTGAGGATTAAACCTCAGCAGTTGCCTAAGGCCATTTTGGACAGAACAGGGAAAAAGAACTAAAGCTCTATTTTGATTATTGTAAATGAAGTTAAGGCAGTTTTGCCAGATTTGTGGCATTCAGGATGATTCCAGTTGTGGGGATGGATCAGTGGTGTAAAAATAACAAGGGAAGTATTGGGTGGTTCACTGTTAATGATGACACTTTCACAGCCTGGAGTGCTGAGCAGAGCCTGGCTGGTTTAATTGTGTGATGAAAGCTTGGACTTTGTCACGCTGGAATTCCACCCAAAGTCAAACTCCAACCCCAGAGCAGCTGGAAATCTCCCTGCACTGCAGGCTGAGTCCACACAGGCCCTCAGGAGCTGGGCTGGAATTCATTTTCAGGTCACACACTGAAGCTTGATAAGTTGTAGTTTTTTAATGAAAAAAAATTAAATATTTTAACTTTCTGCTTCCCAGAGCAAGGTAGTTGGATAGAGGAGGTCAAGGAAGACAATGTCTTCATAATTTCTTGTAAACCTCAGAAATGTTCACACCTTGATCTTAATCCATTTCATTCAAATCATTACAAACTTCTAAAAGGGTTTTTGCTGAGGAGTTGCAGTCAAAGCTGGATCCAGTGACTTTGTGATTCAAACACTGTAAATCTCTAAAGGACCAAGTCAGAAGAAAAACTTCATTTCCTGTTTCATAGCATGTGCTAAACCAGAAATCCTTTATATAGATTTGCTGTGTCTGTTAATTTCAGTGTTTATTCTTTGCTTGTTTCTCTCAGGTTCCCCATTTTAAAACTTTGACCAGGGTTGGGAACTTTGTTATTTTTTTGTTTGTTTGTTTGTTTTCCAGTGCAACAGATCCTTGTCTCTGTGATTGTTGATTCAGGATTGACACACAAGTGGATACACTTTCCTACTAATAAAGAGCTGGGAACTCAAACTATTGTAGGATTCTCTTTTCCACACTTTGGGAATCTTTGACCTTGTGCTTATATGTTGTAAGAATTATTGAGGAAGGAGGATGATGGGAGATACTGGTTACAGACTAAGCTGCAGTTGCAACACTCCCCAAACAGAATGAAAATACAAAATTCCTACATAATCATAGCTCCTGTGTTGTCTACAAGGCCTCAACAATGCTCATCACTTGGGGGAGGGAAGCTGGAAAAGCAGGAATGAAGAAATCTTGTTTTCCCTACTTTATTTACTCTGTGTGTGTGTGTGCAGAGTCCAAGGTGCTTTGGACACTCGGTTCTTTTCGTAAGTGCTTAATTTAGGGTTAAACAAGTTTCAAGCTTTTTTTAGTCAAGTTACACATCTGATAGGTGTAAAGGTACAAGTTCATGAAGGCTGCAGAATGAGGAATAGTTTCAACACCTCCATGAAATAAACTAAGTTTATACTATAAAAATCTTGGCTAAGATCTATGAATGTTTTGAGAGATGCAGCTTTTGATTTAAAGGTTAAGGAGTTTTTATTTTTTGCTATTTAGCTTTATAACAGAAAACAATGTGCTTATTTAATTTATTTAATGTCTAGCTGTTAATATGAGGTGCCACGTAAAATTAAATGAACTTTTTTGATTGAGAGGGGTTTTTTTGGGTTTTTTGTTTGTTATGGTTTTCTGTTGGGTTGTGTAACTAATTTATATGTATAACTAATTTGGCTCTCTCTGTGATACCTTCTTTGTAAAATCTCACCCAGCTATTCAATATTTTCCTGAGGGAAAGCAGGCAGCCTTTCATCTGAGGCTGATACTGATAAGATTGGTGAAAGATACCCAGGGAAAACTTGGCAACTGCTCCTGTTTGCTCTGGCACTGATCCATGTGTTGCTTAGGCTTTATTCCATATTTATCCACAGCCCTTTGTCTCAGTCTTGCTCAACCTTCTTGCACACCTTTCCTCATTTGAGCACTGCTGGGTCCTCAAACAATGGAAACATTCACAGCTCCCTTTTTTTAATTGCATTTCAACTTGCAGGGGTCCTGAGTGATGTCAAAGGTCCAAAAATCAAATTATGGTCTTCAAAATCAGGCCTTTCATCTACCCAATAAATAATTTTCAAAGACTACCTTAGGTAATTTTAAAAGCCTTTTAAAAGTGTTTGTGAGTAGTTGATAGTGTTGTGACTCCTTCTTTGTGTCTTATTTCTTCCACAGAACTTTTGGGAATTGCTTCTTTCAGTCCCTTGGGTCAGAAATTGTACTTTGTGCTGTTTAGCCTCTAACCATAATTGCACTTTTTCCAAGGCAGGAAAAATGGTTTAATAACAAATCTTTCCCCTGTATGGCTGACCGTGTGGGGTTCAAGGTTTTTAAGTAATTCAGCCAATCATTGCACAAATAATACAAAGTCCATTTGTTATAATCACCAGAGGCTTCTCTATATCTTTTTACCTTTTGAGATTTCTATTGATTAACCTTGATTTATTGTGAAAAGTGGTGGGACCTGCTGATATTCCGATCAATTTTGTTGTTCCCACAGTCCCCTTTCCAAAAGCTGGTCTTTTATTCCAAGGTCTGAGTATGTACGCACTTGAGACAAAAACCAGGCTTTTTTCCTAATTAATGGAAAGATGATGTCTCCTCTCAAGGGTGATTCAAAGTACCTGGACCAGCCTCTTTCTCTGACTCACCTTCTGCCTGGCACAGCCAACTTTTCTATTTGACCAAATGGCTGTAGCTGATTTTTTTTTTTTCCTTTTGGCTTATCTTTCTGTAGTATAATTTTAGTCCTGTATAGGTGAGGAGTGTACAGGGAGTGTTCACGTGTCCCAGCCCAACACAAAGTACAAAAAAAACCCCCAAAACCAAATAAATTTTGAAGAGAGCAGTGGGCTTGAGCTGGTTTTAACCCATGTGTTTCTTGGCCTTGTGATGACGAGGATGCTCTAGAGAACAGTAATGAAAACATTTATGTTTATTCACTGCATGTTGCACTTGCTACAGTCGAAGTGTGGTGTGTAGTTTATTCCGAGTTATTGTGATTTAAGCACCTTGCTGGAACACCATGTTAATCCAAAATCCTTTGCAGTTTCAAATTCAAGCTGTATCAAGCATTAAACCCTCCACATGAGGAGAACCAAATAAAAAACCGTGGCCAGAGGACTCTGACATGAAATTCAGCGTGTGCAGCTGCACCAGTCCATGATCTGACTCGACTGCTCAGACAGTCAGCAAAGAGCTCCTCCCTGTCCTAACAATTCACCTTATGCTCGCCCTACCCACTCTTAACATATCTGAACCAAAACCCCAGGAAAAACCAGAAGTAAAATTCAGGCACCTTCATCTCTATGGGAATTGTATCCTTCAGTTCATTTTCTTCTGCCAGAGAGTCCCTTGTGGTCCCTGCCCCTCTCAGCTTGCTGGGAATGCAGACGTGGCAGGCTCTGAGTGGTAGCACCGAGCCGTGTCCTTTATTTGTGCAGGTAGGCGTCGAGCCAGAGCTCTCCCGAGTTCTTCAGGGAGCTGGGAGAGAGACACAGAGAGGACACATTGCAGGGCTGCACAAGGGAGTGGTGCTGGGACAAGGGAATGAGGATTCCTCCCCTCATTTCCCACAATAAGCTCAGTTGGAAGGGACCCACAAGGATCATAGAGTCCAACTCCCAGCCCTGCACAGCAGCATCCCCATGAGTCACACCATCTGGCTGAGAGGGTAAAAGGAGAACAAGACAACTCTTGCTCTTAGGATCCCAGTCTCTCCTGCCTCCTCCTGGGTTTTTTTGGGGTGTTTTGTTACTCACTGCACGATGTCTGCGAAGGCCGTGAGCAGAGGCTTGCACTGGTACTCAATGCCATGCTTGGCACACAGGGACTTCACCAGAGGGGCCACCTTCCAGTAGTTGTGTCTTGGCATGGAGGGGAAGAGGCTGTGAACAGGAGACAGGCATGTTTCATGAGCAATCCCATGGCCACAGCCATTAGTACTTCCCAGGAATCGCCCAGCTCACAGTGAGCAGGGTCTGTAGCTGCTCCCGGCTCTCCTTTCCCCTTGGTGTGCTTTTAGCACAAGTAACCCACAGGAATTCCCTGTTCTTTTCTAGTCCCTCTGTTCTTTTCTGGTTTGTCTCCAAATTAGATGATGCTTATGGAAGAAACCACCACTTTTTCCAGAAGTAACCATCTGCATAGCACAGAGAGGGAGATGAGCCCATCCTTCATCATAATCTAGTGTGGCAGAGTGAAAACAGGTGCATTAACATGGACATTTCCACTAAATCTTACAAGCTACTTGGATAAATCCTGTTCATATGGTTACCCAGGTTCTGTCCATGTTCCATTTTCTCTTGTCATCCTGTGGATCCAGTGAAACTTTTGAATTACATGATTCTCTTTAGGGGTTTCAGTCTTTTTAAAGACAAACTGATTCGTGTTCCACAACTATTTGTAGAATTCAGAGCAAAGAGGAATAGGGAAGAAAAAAAAAAAAGAGAGAAAGAAAAATATTAAAAAAAAGGAGAGGGGGGAAGAAGATTCTCTCTGGGGGTGAGTACTCACTGGTGTTCAATCTGGAAGTTGAGGTGCCCAGTGAACCAGTCATTGAACAGGGACTGCTCCACGTTGCAGGTTGCCTGGAGCTAGAGGAGGGGAGAGGAAAGCAAAGTCAGACAGGACAGGGTGTGTTTGGGAACCAGAGCTGTGACTGGGTTTGATTTTAGACTGCGAATGTGTCATTGCTGTCTTCCTTTACCTTTTCCACCACTGAATCCGTCACCCTATTAACCTTCACTTCTCAGTTACCAACAGGTTTCACCCTTTATGCAACAGCAGACTTGCTCATGGTTAAAATTTGTACCTGTATGGCCACAATTCTTAAGAAGGGGAAAAATATTTTACCTGAGTAGACACCCAGTCCAAATTCTTGTCATAGTAGATATCCATAGGGATGTGGTTCATCTGTGAGACCCAGACAAACCAGCTGCTCTCCAGCATCCTGTGCAAGGAGATGAGAGAATCCAGTACTGGGTGAGCAGCTCAGTGAAGTAACAGCACAGCCAGACTTACAAACATGGCCGAACACCAGCCTTGCTCATCCAGCACCTGGAAGAACTTCCAAACCCTGCCAGTTTCACACTTCCTTATGAAACCCATGATTACCTAATGTGTTTTGTGATAACACTGACTGGTGTTCAGCTTGTTTTATCTGTAGTCCAGGACCAAACTGGTAAGAATCAGTGAAATGATCTGAGGGGGGAGTGTGTTGTCCATTCAAGCCAGTGCTGCTGGATAATGCCTGGGCATTTGCAAGCCCAGGCTAAGCTGTTTTGGTTAAATATTCTCTTTAAGTAGCAGCAGGCCAAACACCCAAAGCACTGAATGTTATATAAGGTAAGTATTTCTCAATTTGGTCAGCACTCTTTGCTGCCACAGCCAGTGAGGCAGCATCAAACTTGTACTGGCAATTGAACAGAGGAGTTTAACTTTATAAATTAAAAAGTAGGTAAAAAATGAGGTGGTAAAGGAGAATGTGGCAGGATAAGCATAGGCAGAGAAAGGCAGGCAGGTACAGCTGGAAAGAATGCATAGAGGAAAGGCCAAAGAACCTTCTAAAGAGACATCACCTGAATATAAAATAATATGCCACGAGACTCTTTATTTCTAATAGTGATCCATAAGTATAAAAGAATCTGATGTAGAAGGTCAGCATCCAGGCCAGGTCCTACCAAAATCAGAGGCAACAACAAAAGAAAAGCAGATCATTATAAATCACATTTGCTTAAGTCTTTTTCTAAGCTTCATGTTATTGTTAGAGAACAATTTACATTCAGCTTTTTTAGGGTTTTTTTCTGAATCAAGAGCAATCTCAGTTAACACAAGCTAAGGATACTCTTTCACAGCTTGCTGAAAAAATGAATCTGAGCATTCTTGCCTAGCAAGGAGCTGGCTCCATGCTCAGAAGGAAAGTTGAAGGTCCCCAGCTGACCCCTTTTGGCCACACAAATAGCAATACTTACCATCCAGTACTTCTTCGTGTAGGCAATGTAGAATGTGTGGCAGTGGAAGTAGGTGGGAAACAGGAGCGGAGGAAGAGCTGGAACGAAAAATTCATTGTCACTGGTGATATCCTGGACTGAGTGACACCAGCCTGAAAGGGAAGGATCCTGAACTGCTGCTCAGTATGGAGAACATTCCAGTTTAGGATGTTGTATTAGTGCCTTGAAACATTTCTAAGTCTGTCCATTACTCTGAGAGTTCTCACAAACCTCAGACTTCATTTTAGGCTCTTGACTGAGGAACAGCCACAAGTGAATATTTTAAAAAGTGGCTTTGCCAGCCCAGAGCTTATCTGGCTCCCCATTCCTTTTTTCAAAGCAGGGGAACAACAGGAATGCATATTTAATCCCTTTGCTATCAGGGATTTTGGATTGAAGAACTCAAACTCAACCTTCCAAAAAGCCATCTCACTTAAAAATACCCACAAGAAACCAAACCAAAAAACCCCAAACCCACAGCCTTTGGTACTACTGAAAGATGTGGCATGACATCATAACCCAGAGCCTCTGTGGAGGATGTGGAAGATCTGGGAAAGGATGTGTCAGATCTTCAACTCTTCCAAAATTCTGGTTATTATTATGGCTTTTTATTGTGTTCTTTGTTCTGCTCAAGTTCTACGGGTCAAGAGTAGAATCTGGAAGCCCCATTAGTACCTCTCTTGGTGTTGCAGGAGAATGCAGATACTCACTGAAGAAGAAGTATTTGTGTTGGTGGTTGTAGGGCATGTATTTTGTCTTCTTGATCCCAAGCTGTGGAAAAAAACCCCAAAAAACTACTGAGTAGCAACTAAGCAATTTGCACAGGTAACTTGCTCTTTTCCATTTATTTTCCAGAGGGACTCTTCCCACAACCCTCATTCATTCTGTCTTCCCCTTGTGTACCTGCCCTATTAGTTTAGGTAAATAATATGCCTTTTCTACATACTCTTTTTCCATAATGCAGGGATTTGATGCCTTTCATCAATTAAAAGATGGTGTGATCTTTAAATTGTGATAAAAATAATTTTGAGGATGGATAGAGGCAAATTTTAAGTGGTGAATTTCCTTACATAGACACACCAAAGCCACCTCTCTCACGGAGCCTCAGAATGAATATTTAAATAATAATCCCAGGCCGACTGCAGACATGCCTTATATTGATGTTTACGACTTATCTAATGATCATTAATTACTGAGTTGTCGTTCTAGGTCATTAAGTTTCTCCAACCATTAAAGTGCTGGTGGATTTTCCACCCTCTATACCATGCACTTACATCACATCTAATCTATTTACATCTATTTACAAAGACATTCTTAAAGAGACTTAATGTGAACTGTGAAGAAAGACCCAGAAGAAATAAATCTTTTTGCAGAAACTGCTGTCAACATCTTAGTTTTAGATTTCCCACAGCCACTCACTGACCTCCACGGAGAATTTCTTCCCCAAAGTGAAGAGGAAAGGATGCATATCAATGTCGGGGTCCTTGTGGAAGCAGTTGGGTTTGGCGTGGTGCCGGGAGTGTAGAAGAGTCCACCACTTGGCCGAGGCCCCCTGTGCAAGGGAAGAACAAAGTAGAGCCAGAATCCCTTCTGGATTCCCAACCCTAATCCTTCCCCCAGTGCTGAACATGCTCCACAGAGTCCTCAGAACATGGGTTTTCACGGGAAAACCGTCAGAAGTTTTCCAGGTACTCACAATCAAATGGCACATCACAAACTTGTGGAGCAAGTGGTTCCACTTGGTCTTCCTGAATACTGAAAGGTGTCCCAAATCATGTTGTAGCCAGGAAGCCTGGACCTGGAAGAGGAAAGAGAAAACTTTGGGAGGGGGGAAAAACAGGAATTGAGACCAGGATGGTGCCACACTCATCCTTTGCTTTGAACTATCAAGATTTATTTCTCAGATGCTGCTCCAAAGTCACCATTGGAAAGGGACTGTGAAATCCTGATATTCCCAAGGCTTCCCCTAGGATATGTCTTGCTGGAAGAATCCCAGACTAAGTTTAGTGGGAGCTCCCAAGGTGCAGAATTTCTTCTTTGCATCCAGATTGTGGCTGTGTTTTTATGACAAAATAAAACTGTGCCAGGTGAGGAAATGAAGGACAAGAAACTGCTCATGTGTGGAAGTTGGTGCAAGTCCACACTGTGGAATCCATTGCTCACCTGGGAAATGGTCAGCACCAGCAGGGAGAAAACAAAGGGCATTAGGGAGGTCCCAAAGTAGAAGAGGATGAGCCAGGCAGCTGTATCCAAGAGCAGGATGTGAGCGAGGTGCAGGAAGAAGAAGAGCTGGTTTGGCTCCAGGAGTCCCGTTCTCTCCACGGTGGCGCGCAATTCCCGGAAGTCTTGCACCAGCATTTCCTGGAGGGAGCACCACAGTTACAATTCTCTGTTTTTAGAGGCCACGGTGCAGTCTCAAAACCCCAAACCCACTTTAATGTAGGGGGAAAAGCAAAGGATCTGGCTAAGAGGGCAAGAGCTGGGTTTGCACGTGAATAAACTTTATCATTGCTCTGCTACAGCTTTGTTTTGAGGAGCCAGGAGCAGCCATCCCAATGTCTGCATCCCAACCCCTGAAACAAATCCTTGGTGCTTTTTCCATCAAATCCTTGGCAGGCAGCAGAGGGCTCAGGTGGAAGTTGTGCCTAGTGGAAGTGGTACTTTGTGTGCACGAACTTCCCATGCCACCTTGTGGTAGGTCTTTGGATGAAATTATTCCTGATATTTGTCTTCACTTTACCTCTCCCAGGATTAACAGGGGAGGGTTAAATGTCTCTATTCAAAATGGGCACCTTCTCCCAGGAAGGAGAATACTTGTTCTCCAAGGCTATTTCTGGATTTTTTTGATTAGCTCTTTCTCAAAGCAAGGGAAAGAAGAGGTGATAACTGTGCTGTTCATGAGAGCTAAACAAGCTGTGATAAAAAAAATTCATTTTCAGGAACCCCATTCTCAACCACATAATGTGGATTTAGACTCATATTCACACATTGTTTCTAAGTAGGAATCCCAATCCCATTGCTCCAGGAGCTACACTGATACAGAAGAACAAGGTGTAATCTGAGAATATTTCCCTTTAATCTCCTTTGATCTGGGTTATGAGGACAGACTTACATTTTTAGTGGGCTCAATGCTGGGCTGATCTGGTGCCAGCTCCCCAATCTGCAGTGGCTTCAAGTACTTGCTCACCAGCACCTTGTCGACATGGAATGCCACGAAGGCATCCTGGAAATCCACAAGAGTAATTGACAAAAAAAAAAAAAAAGAAAGAAAAATTGCCCTTTAAATCACTCCATCACAAAAGTGGCTCAGGTCCTGCAGGGCTTAATGATTTGGATGTGGAACCAATCCCGGCTCAGATCCCAGAAAAAAAAAAAAAATCTGCTTCATCCAGGGTCTGGGATTTTCCAGCAGGCTAAAATGAAAGAATCTGGCCACACTAACTCGAGGAATGAGTGATGGAAATTAAAGAATACAAAGTTCAACTAATTCACAATTTGAAATTTAAACGTGACGGACCGAAGATAACTTGTATTTCCATGATCCTCAAGTATCCCTCATATATGGAAGAAATTGCTGAAGCTCACATTAACTGCACAAATAAGACCAGGAGATAAGAGGAGTCCCGAAGACTTAAGAATCACAGAATGGTTTTGGTTGGAAGGGACCTTTAAAGCCCATGCAGTCCAAGCCCCTGCAATGAGCAGGGACATCTCCAACTAGATCAGGTTGCTCCATCCAACCTGGTCTTGAGTGTTTCCAAGGATGGGGCATCTCTGGGCCACCTGTGCCAGTGTTTCACCACCCTCATCATCAAAACTTTCTTCCTTATATCCAATTTAAATCGACCCTCTTTTAGTTTAAAGCCATTCCCCTTTGTCCAATTTCCCTCTCCAGGTCTATCGGACCCTTTAAGTACTTGAAGAGGCTCTAAGTTCTTCCTGGAGGCTTCTTTTCTCCAGGCTGAACACTCCCAGCTAGCAGAGGTGCTCCAGCCCTCTGAGCATCTCCATGTCCTCCTCTGGACTCGCTCCAGCTGTTGAGCCGATTAGCTGGAGCAACAGTTCCGATCCCGTTCCCACAGGCTGAGTCTCCTCATTTCTATGGCATGGGGGCGACACTTCGTTCTCCCGACCCTGTTCCATACCCAGATTCCCACCGAGGTCGCCCCCCCCAAGCCTTTTCCACACGACCTTTCCCGGGTACCCTCCTCCTCCCTCCTCGGCGCATCCCGGCGCGCTCCCGCACCCCCGCTCACCGTGGCTTCCTGCCCGGCGTGGCTGAGGAGGAGCTGGGCGCCTCCCGGGTGTCTCCGGTAGAAGTGGCTGATGTCGTACACCTTCCTGCGGATCACCAGCCAGCGCTCCTTCCCGATCTCCTCCCAGCTGAAGCGCCGCAGCCCCCCGCGGTCCCTGTCCCCATCCCCGTCCCTATCTCGCATCTCCCCGCCACCCCCCGGCGGTGCCATCCT
>VZRJ01006763.1:86342-135159 GCA_013397565.1 Ptilonorhynchus violaceus | reverse complement strand
CGCATCCCGCTCCGCCGCGGCATTTAAGGCAGGGACCCGCCCCGGCCCCCGCCCCCTCCACGAGCTCCGGCTCCTCGGGGTTGGGTTTGCCCCCCCCAAAATCGCCCCTTTTCCAACCCCAGGATCCAAAGCCCCGCGGCACCCGCGGGCTGGGGGGGACCTGACCGCTTAGGGGAGGTTCTCAGCTCATTCCATTCCCGGGATGGGCTCAGACAGGGGAAAACTTCCCTTAAAACACACGCCTGATTAACCAGAAAAATAATATCACTCTGCAGTGTTACAGTCCATGAACCCCTCGGATGGAACAGGAATTAAGCACGCCTCCTAAAAAAAACCCCAACAACCAAACCACACCAATCCCCAGGAAACTCAGTGTTATATTTAGAACCTGTATCTCTCCATGTCCAGTTCTCCAGCACTCCCACGGAGCTCCCACAGAGCCCTTGGCAGGAATAATCCTCGAAGCTCTGCACCGGCTGCTTCTGTTACCTGGGATAAACCTGGGATGGCACATAAGGAATGTTGTACCAGCTTCTGATGGCGGGTTGTGAAACTGCTTTTTCTTCCCCTCCCCCTGACCCCTTGGTGTTTGTAAAATTATTTTGTGAACGATTGACTTGGGGACTCCAGGAAATGAGCATTAATTGCAAAACAACACTTGGTTTCTTTCTTTCTAAACACATCACAGCATTCACACAATTTTCTCTTTTCAAAACAGACCACAGTCTTGAAAATATAAAACTGTGATTGACTCCATGGTTTCTTTATTCCACAGAAAACCACGTGTTAAAGCCCACATCAGCAACAACCCAGTTGCAGAAGCCCACAATTAAGAGTGGGTTTTCAAAGCCTGTGATCAGGGCTGGGATTAGTTTATGTGAATTACTGTTTTTGATGATTAATTTGAATTAATTTCTTTACATTTATAGCATTTCTCATGCATCCACTTGCCTTTTTTTTTCCTCAGTGCTCGACTGCTCTTGAGTCTGGTTGTGCTGGTAAAGCTCACACTCAATTCTGCAGCCTAGAATTCCAAAAGAAATGCTGATGCGAAGAACCAGGAGAAATCTCATCTAGTTATCTCAATTAAGTTGTTTACACAACATTTCTGGCTCTTCTCCTTTATAGGAAGGTGTGAAAAGCCTGAAGTTGATTTCTCAGCCCAGCCAGTGCAATAAGGTGCCTTAAAAAGAAGTTTAATTATCATCCGTCTGTTTCTTTGCTTTTCCCCTCTCACAGTAGGCAGCCAGGAAGCACCTTTTCCTCCTGATTCCTGGGCTTTGCCATCCCTTTAGGCTCATTTTGGTACATTTTACAGAATGTGTTTTTACAACACTTGAGATAAGCCATCTCCAGCACACCAGCACACACCTTCAGGAGTGCAGCATAACTTGTCCATTTTAGCTTCCCTCCTACACTGAAAACTCGATATTGCATATTCAGCAGAAAAAGAGGAAGAATCCAGCCCCTCCTTGTCCTGTGTTCTTACCTCCTTAGCTGCTTTATGGAATTATTAAGGTGGGAAAAGACCTCCAAAGATCATCAAGTCCAGCCTTCGAGATCATCAGCCCAACCTTTCTCTGACCCTAAAATCCTGCACAAAGTTACTGGCTCGGTAAGACAAGCAGGGAAAAGTTTTCACCCCCAAAGGTTTTTCAGTATATGGAGCACACAAAATAACCCCAAACACCACAATTTCTGTGCACAATTCCAGTACCTAAAGGGGCTCCAAGAGAGCTGGAGATGGACTTTGGACAAGGGCCTGGAGTGACAGGACGAAGGGGAATGGCTTCACATTGACAGAGAGCAGGGTTAGATGGGATATTGGGAAGAAACTCCTCCCTGTGAGGGTGGTGAAGCACTGGAATGGATTTCTCTGGGAAGCTGTGGCTGCCCCGTCCCTGCAAATGTTCAAGGCCAGGTTGGACAGGGCTTGAAGCTGGGGATTTCAGGAGACAAGCAAGAGCTTAGCATTGTTAAAAACTGCCCTCGAGCACCCAAAATGGTAGCGAGGTTTTAAGACTTTACAGGGATTTGTGTCAAACCCTTGGATAACTGACGCTTTAATTACTTCAGGATGAGGCAGGTAACCTGCTGAGAGAAGAATCAGCCTGCGACATGCAGGACACTCCTGACATTATCACCGTGTCAGCCTGCAGACACTGCCCTGATAAAAACGCTGATAGCAGCGCCCACTTCTATTGTAGCAGCAGGTCCTTACAATGGGACAATCCATTTGGGAACAAACCCTTCATTAACCTGCGCCACAGCTGTTGCACCGAGGTTCCAGCTCCTCAGTTTTTTTACTGGAACCCCACATTAAGCAACTTGTCTTTTCACAATGAAGATCTCAGCTGCTAAAAAGATAAACATCAAATTCTGACTCGATAGCTACCTGATATCCACTTGTTCCCTCACACATCCCACGCTTTTATGCTCTGGAATCCATTCTCCCTTTCCTTGCAGCGCACCAGACCCGCATGATGGTCCTCTCTGGAACTTTTGTCTTAATGCATACGTCTTCAAGGCTAAACTAAAAAAAGAAAATAAAAATATTTGGGGCAAAGCTGAATGGATATTTTGTGCAGGTTAAAATCTGATTTTTCCAGAAATTATAATTAGATGAATGACACCAAAGACATGAGGAGGTCAAGCGCCTTCATAAATGTACAAGCAGGAATTTCCTCTCTCCTAAAGGAAATAGATAGAAAGGAATACAATAGAATATTCGAGTTGGGTTTGAAAGCATTATCATTTAATCACTTCGATCATTTAGCCATTTAGATCACTACAAAGGTCATCCAGTTCAACTGCCTGACCACCTCAGGGCTGACCAAAAGTTAAATCTACTTATTAAGGGCACTGTCCAAATGCTTCTAAAACACTGCGAGGCTTGGAGCATCACCCACCTCTGGAGGAAAAAGGAGGGAAAAAAAGGAACACTAATTAAGCTCAGTAACCCAGAGCAAAACATAAATAAAAATATAAATAAGCAAAATAAATTATTCATAAAAATGCAATACACAGGAAAATGCAAATTGTATGCCTAAGTTATTATTTGCAGCCTGTAATTCCTGTTCCTTCTTTTTCTTTTCTTATTCTTTTATGTGGTGCAACCCGCTAGAGGAATGTTCTCTATTCATTTGCCATTCCAAGCAGGATCTGTGCAACTCCTTGGAGTTTACAGCATCAAGCTGGAAGGAACGCCATGGCAGGGACTTTTGGGGGCCCTGATGTCCTGCTGAGGACATTGGATGTGTTTGGGAAGTGGTGCTGTGGGTAAGACGTTGTGCTTTCCATGGAAATTCTTCCCTGCCTTTTGTTCAGGGTCCTGAATGCTGGTGTGGAAAACGCTCAGGTGGGGTAGAATCTGATCAATAGTTTTAGCGGAGCAGCCGGTACGGCCCAGAGCTGCTGGCCACCCTCTTCTTTCCAGATTATTCCCATTTTTTTGGGTGTCCTCCCCGAGTTTTAAGCAGCAGAACTGAACCCTCACAGCTTGGTGTGATGTAAGGTGATCTTTCACAACGGCAGATGTTATCTGCTGCCCCCCAAAACGGCACGGGCCCGTGACTCAGGGCTTGCAGCACAGACTTGCTGAATGGAAAGTGATAGAATCTCTCTGCTGTCACAGCACCTCACACCCTCTCTGCCTGGCACAGCTCATCATGCCCTGTTTTGGTGACAACTGCACCCACATTTGTGGGGAAAGTGCCTTAACCCCTTGGAGAAATTACGGAAGTGTTCTCCCACCAATTTTCCCTCACTTTTAACAATATAAGCTAGAAGGAAAACGCTGCATTATTCCTATTTTCTTCATCCCAACTCACTTCTCTGAGCACCAGGTGACTCTACTTCCACCCAAATCAAACCAGAAGTTTCCTGTCCCAAATTCAGGGCTGAGGAGGCACCAAATTAGGTGGCTCTGCGTGTCTGAACAAGGCAGGGCCAGGATGTCAACACGAAGGAGAAGCTTCCACGGGAACTCCAAACATATTTTAGAGTTGTTTGAGCCAAGCTATGGTAAAAAAACAGGGAAGAGAAGAACTCGAACAGAAACTACAATGAATGTGGCTGGATAATGTCAATATGGGATCATTTCTAGGGCTGTTAGAGGGATAAATGGGAGAGAAGCTGAGGAAAATGCTGGTTACAGGAGTTACGGAGGTGGCACATGCTGAAGTTGCTGCGTAATAGAAGGGATTTTGTAACCTCTGTGGGGAAGTGATTTCTCTCATCAGCCTTGTTTCTCACACCCCAAACTTCATCATGACAGCAATTACCTAGGAGAGAGGACAGAAAGGGGAGACAGAATAAAGAGTCACAGACCAGCTCTATACCAAAATTACACACAAAATCAGGTGTAGGATCACGCACTCCCACAGGTCTCATTACTCTCTCACTGGAGCAAGAAGCAGTAAATTCAGCAACCGAAAGCTTTATCAGTCCACATAACTTTCCCTTGTGTTACCCTGATTAATTTAGACAGCAGCTGTCCTACAAACACCAGAAAAATCAGTGAAAGTATTTCACAGCTACAGTATTTCAAACAAAGGACTTCAAACTTGGTCCTCTGAAGTGAAAACAGAGTTAAGGTTATGCCCAGTTTTATACTTTATTTGAATGATGTTCAAATCTACCAGTCCCTCTCTTCCTTATACTTTATTTTAGAGTAGGTGTCAGAGAGAGACAGAAATCCCTCAGAAATTCTTGGCTCTTCCAGATAATCCTGTATCACACGATTGCCAAACTGACCTCTCACCATCCGGTGTGCTTGGAATATTCTGAGCTGATTTCCTCTTCACATTGCCAGTCTGTGGGGGAGAGAGGGATTAATGTTGCATAATTCCTAATTTCTCAGTCCTATATACCAGAACCATAATTACTTCCTTTCCTAATCTGCAGAGAGTGATGTTTTGATGAAGAGAGTATTTGGAAAAGGCCAAAGGAACAGGTTTAAATATGCTGGAATTCTGAAGGAAAATGAACAAAATCAATCTCAAATTATAAGGTATAAAGTTATGAAAGAAAGGGAACAAAACCAATCTCCAATTATTTGGCATAGAAGGTGAAACATCACACCAGAGGGTGGTAATTACATTGCCATCACACCACTGGCAAGGATGGGGAAAGGCAGAATAAAACTGGAATCATTTTGGTTGGAAAAGACATTTGCACTCATGTTCCTGAAGCAAATCCAGAGAGAAACTTGAGATGGTGTCCAGAGGAAACGCACATTTTCTCCTGGGAAGGAAGGCAGAGAGGGGCATTCCTTGTGTTTGTGCCACCCCCTCTTTTTCCTATAAAAGAGAGGAGCTGTGAATTTCAGGAGATGAAGAAGTGCAAGGAGCCAGCAAGGATTTGCTGCTCATCACAGGCTGTGCCCACACTCTGCACAGACTCCCAGATCCCATCGGCAGGAAGCTTTGTCCGCGTTAGTGCTTGGAGAAAACTCCAAGCTCATTCCACCTCCTGGCTGAAGACCCACCCAGCCTTCCCACCCGAGGTGTGTCAGCAGGTACAGGCAGGTCCCCTCAGCCATCCGGGTGAAAACACGTTGCACAACCCTCCAAATTGCCTTCCCGAGAAGCCTCTGCTGCAACACCCGGGCACCACGTGTGGGCCTTTCGCTGCTCCTCCTTTGCAGTTCTTTGCACTGACAGGCTGGTACAAAAAAAACTGCTGAAAAATCACATAATTCTCCAAAATTTCAACACTCAAATATAAATTGTGGCTACTTTTCATTCGGAGAAAAATACTGCAAACACCACCTGAAATTTTGCTTGGTCCTTTCATACTTCTTTCTCTCTTTTTTCCCCTCCTTTGCTGTTTGCAAGAAGTGTTCCAGGCCAGGCTGGAACAGCCTAGTCTAGTGGAAGGTGTCCTTGTCCATGGAACTGGATGAGATTTAAAATCCCTTTCAACCCAAGCCACTCCATGATTCGATAAAGTAGATTATGTCCTTTGACAACGTCACCCCTTTTTATCAACTACAGGTTTAAGGATTACGCTGTGTGGTGGCCCAGGTACTGGAAGTGCTTCATGGCACCTCTCTGTCTCAAAACAGGATGATGTGAGCATCAGAATATTTCAAATACAGTAAATCAATTTAGTCACTTAGCTTTAGCTGTCTCAAAATGCATAATGTAAATGATTTGTGTGTTCTTGCTCTATAATCATGTAAGGAAATGGACAGCACAAATTACATCCAGAGATGATTATCTCTCTCCATTGACAAGAAAACCCAGGCAGTAGCTTAGACAAGGTGCTTGACTCCATAAAGATGGACAAGATGAATCTGATTTAATGAGTGCTATTGTTGATAGGGCTCTTTTTCTAAAAAGTCATTCCTGGAGGCAGAACAAGTCTCAGGTTAAAAGAAAACTGAAGTACTTGGGATCTCATCAGCTTTTCTTTGTATTCCTTCCATTTGTTACGGACAGTGACCTACTTACCTCTTCATCTTCTCTTTCATAAGCGAAATAATGGAGCTCTTCAAGGAATTGTACTTTCAGAAAAAGTCTGGAAGAAGCAGTTGGAATAGAAAAATCAAGGGATTAAAATAACCCTTTCCAGAATGCCTCTCCTACAATTACCTTTTACAACTTCCTCACCTTTAAGAACGAGTCTGAATAATTCTCCTTTATTCTCCCTGGGGGGGAGACAGAGTATTTAAACCCCAGTCAAGTTACTCAGCCAGTCTCGGGGGAGAACTGGTGTTTTCCACGCTTAGAATTGCCTTACCAAATCCCAGACACCCACTCACTCCGTGAGAACAATTCCCTCGCTTTTATTGGAGGGAAACGAGGGGGAGCGGAGCAGAGGGATGTAATTCATTCCGTCACTCAGGAGCCTTTATCAAGATCAAAAGGGAGGAGCTGTATCTTGTAGCTGGGCCAGTTCCTTGCTCAACCTAGCACCAGCTGGGTTATGTAATTGCCTTGTTTCACCTGGAGCGGCTGGAGCCACGTTTCATCCCAACCCATCCTTTCTTCGAGGGTCTTCCTCCTCCTGCATCCCTGAGAAAGGCAAAGCAGGAGAAACGGGCAGTTAATGCTGCCTAAACCACACAGAATATGTCTAAACCTTAAATTATCCAATTTATCCATATTTTGGCTTGCAGTTGCATTTGGAAACATAAATCTGCATAGGTGGCGTAGGGACAGGACATCAGCTTATTTCTGGAAACCACAGGGATTTATTAACTGCAACTTCAGTGCTGTAAAACAAAGGCTGCAACTCAGACCATCAAAACCTGTGCCTTTGAATAGGAGTAATAACAATCAATATCAGCTGGAAACTTCTTACACATCGATTAGAAGCCATAAGAATAATTATATATTTCGTAGTGGTGTCCAACATACAAAGAGCAGATTGTATAATTTAATCAATCAACACCAGTGGTGTTAAGCACAGATAAGTGAAAGTTGCATTGCAGTGCTTCCTTTAAGAGGGTTTTGTGTCATAAACACCTTCATCTAAAGGCAGGAGATGCTCACATGTCATTGCTCCTGCTCAGGCACAGAAGCAGCAGTTGCCCATTGTTCATTTAAGCTCACAGTTTTCTGTATCCTACTTCCTATAATCAAAATGTTGTCAGAACTTTAAATTATCTTCTTCAAAAAAAACATTTAAAGGACCTACAAGATTAAAATTGTTAAGGAACATGTGATGAAGAGATTGACAGGTCTCAGTCATTAGAATAAAAACATTCATAAATTATAACAAATACTCATATTTACTTGCACAATCCCTGCAGAGCTTCCCTGGATCAGTGAGAGTTTATTGTTATCCTTTTCCAATGTCACTAGATAACTCATCTCAAGAATCTAATTATTTGATGTAGATACTCAGTTGCTCAAAGCCTAAGAACCTGTCATCACTAATGATTATTAATGCTGAGCAAATTATTTAACGCTTCCTTGTGTTTTTTCAGAATATTATTTTATGCTTTTCAAAACTAACCTGTACTACTGAAAGAAATATTGGTAAAAGTACAGTTTAACTATTCCAGTTGTTTTTTGCTTAAGCTTTTTCAAATCGAGGGTCAGCACAGGCCAACAAAGAGTAAATGTTCATAGGAGTTTATTCAGATTATGCACCATATAAAACTATCTAAGCAAAACAGAAGGTTAAAAGTTTTAGGATAAAAAAAAGCATCCTTAAACTATAAAGGAATGTTAGAACTGAAGCAGGTAAAGCAGCTTCTGAGGGAAGCAAGGACTCAAAAAGTAACTGGGGAAATTTTAATGCCTGGTTAGTATAAAGAGTCCATTGAAGGACAAATCCTAGATTTTTATTTGGATTCATGGATTACTGTTCCATAGGTTAACGTGGAATGCTTTGTTCCTCTAGTAAGGTATCTTCTCTAGATGTTCCATGATCCACCTGGGGGTGGGGGGGGGTTATCCTCGGGAGGAAATTGCATTATAAAGACACATTTCCCAAGTCTTTTGCCTGATGGATATTAGTGGATATCATGCAAGGACTGCATTTGACTCCTCTTAATTGCTCCTAATCCTTGCTGAGACAAACAGAGGCCTTGGGCTACTCCTGTGGGATCCTTCTGAGGTACTAATTGGATAATGTTAGCCCTGAGCAGCTACTCCTTGTTTATGTCCTGATTGCAAACCTGAGGAGGTGGCTCCACAAGCTCCAAGTGCTGTCCTTTGGGCATGGAACAGAAACCTTGACAGCCTGTGGGATTATCCCTGGGGGATCTGGATTGGGAAATACGATGTTCACCATATAGCAGTGTCCTGGGACAACGGGCTCAGTAATTCATTTGCAGCTTTAGGGGTTATACCAGGGACAAAAATGCAATTAAATTTCCCATTGGAAGAGGCATAAACAGGGTTTTGGGAACTGCAAAGGGAAGCAAAAGAATGAGTTTAATTCTCCAGGGCTGTCAGAGTCAGTCCCAAGCACTGCTGGTCCCTCACAGGACATTACACGCAGCAAGCAATGGAGACACCACATCCCCTTCCAATTTTCAATTGGATGGATTAAAAGGCTACTGATATGAGAGGCCATGCAGCTATTCCTGTGCTCCATTCCTTGGAAAAGAGGTTTTGGAGGAGAAAGGAACTCCAGGACTCTGACCCCTCACGCAAACTCTTGAGTCTCTCCCCCTCAGAAAACGAGGCGCCATAAATTGGTAACAAATACCCTTCTGTGGTAAAAAGCCACCTCAAAGGAGCCATTCATCCTCCTGGACACCGGCAAACCCCTCACAGCATCCAAAATGACGTCCAAAAAGAAGGTGATGAGAAGCAGGCCTGTTGCTGGCTCCTTTTTCCATGGAAAACCAACACGGAATGTGAGGGGAAGGGCTGAACCGCCCTGCGCGCAGACAAGGCCTCTGTGAATAAACCCTCACAATTTGGCGGGAAAACAGGTGAATCAAATTTCCCCCCTGTGGGCAATGATCCTTCTTGCTCAGGTGCTGGAATGGCTCCTCTAAATATACAGGTTTGGGCTTAAACTTGTGAGTTTTAAGTCCCGTGTAGTCCCGGCTTCCAAATCCGCCACAATTTCAAATTAACCCACAAAAAAATTGTTAGTTTTCATCTCATTTTTTTCTCTCTTTTACAAGCTGCTTACAGGTTGGAATTTTTGTCTGGAGATAATTTTGTTGTTTTACCCCCAGGGCAGAGCTTTGATGGAATAGCTCCACCTGCTAAAGCTGCTATAAATTAATTGTTACAATTGCAACACTTTTTTATTTTCAAATACACCTAATACAAATGTGACCCGGGAAAAAGATATTTAAGGGGGTTTTTATGTTTTCATTTATTGTTGTCATTTGGATAACGTTTCTGTGTTATTCACAGCAGCTGTTCAAGGGAGAAATTCATTAAAAAAAAAAAAAAAAAAGAAGAAGAAAAAAGAAAATATTGGCCCATTTCCAGCTGTAACAGCGGGACGCTGCCACAAGGTGGCAAACTTGGATCATTTTTCCTCGTGTTTTCCTGGTTTCTGATGAAATCCTCGAGGCTCTCCAACCTTCCCCTCATTAGCTGTCCCAGTATCAGCCGATTAGAAACTCGGCTGTTTCTCCTTAGGGAATGAAGGAAGACGCGGAGGTTTCCTCCACATCCACACCTGGCCGAAAACTCCTTGGAAAAACACTCGTTAAATAAAAGTTTAAGAAAGCTTCGTTTCGATTTCGAGTCGTAAGGGGAAGTTCTGACTCCCGAACTGAGGTAAAACACACCCCAATAGCCGAGGACCGCGCTCCAAAATCAGGTGATTCCGCACTTAGGTTTTGGAAAATGTCAAGTTTAATCCCGGTGTGTATTCCATGGCCGGCTGGATGGATTTACATTGCCACAGCCAACAGTCAGCGCCCGGGGCAGGCAGGGTTTGCCCCCCAGTTCCAGATGGAAAGGATAAAAATATCAAGCAGCGACCCAGAGGACGAGTTGAGCTCCAAGAGGAATTCTGGGTTTGCCAGGTCCCAGCTCTCCCAGTGGGAAACCTGTTGAGAGGATTCCTTTGGAGAGACAGGCGGGATTATCCTGCTGTTAACAGATTCAGACAAGAAGAACACCGGGCACACCCTGGCTCATGCAACTGGAGGGTGACAAGAGGCAATAAAACACTGCATGAACGAGGCAGCGATGCCTCAACCTTGCTTTTAATATCTCAGGTCATATTTAAGAGCTTGCTGATCCAGAGAGAATTGCTCTTCCAGGAATCTTCTCCCCCACGGGGATTGCAGCACTGAAAATGCAGCGGCGAAGTGAATCATATTTCATAGTTTTGGGGTTTTTTTCCAAAGTCACGGTTTCATTAAGGGAAAAACGGAAGGTTTTTATTTCCTGGGATGTGGGGGAATGGCATTAAACCACCAGAGGGTGGGGTTGGGTTGGATATGGGGAAGAAATTCTTCCCTGTGAGGGTGGTGAGGCCCTGGCAACATAAAAAGGACTGCAGCTGATGCTGATCAAGGCTTGAAAGGCACCACAATACAAGGAACACAAGGATAGGGAACTGGGCTCCCGTACAGCTTCCCTGGAAAAGCCAGCTCCTTGGATTTGTTGCCATTATATCTGTTATCTTGGCACACTGACAACAAATTTGCAGGACAATAGCTGGGATCTCTCCTCCTCTGCTCTGTCAGGCACTGGGTGTACTCATGGGAAGAACTATCAGCAGGTTTTATTTAACCCAGCTGCCTAAATCCAGGTGTTATTCTGGATATTCCCCCGTCCCAATATTTATTTCAAACCAACTTAGAGAGGGAAGAAAGAGTGGCAAAATCCCAGGAGTAACAAAACTGGAGATAGCAGCCCAGAGGTGAATCCCTTCCTGAGGTGTCATTAGGGAGAGATGGAGGTGGCAACACAACTCACACAGGTCCTGTTTTCCACTGCAGTGAAACTATCCAGGGATATTCAGATTTTGAACTGGGGAGTGGAGCAAGGATGCAAATTAACAGTTTATATATAGGAAAAAAAGAATATGTTCGTTAAAAAATATAACACAGTCTTTTGTCATCGACTATTTTTAAATACAAGCAATTAAAATGAGGAACTCAGGTCGTGATGCAGAGAATTAAAAGGATTAAAGGGACAAAAGGCTCGAAGTGTAAATCACAGTCCCAAAACCCCCTTATTTGAGGCAGGTAGAAGTTTTCTCAGTACTTTTTCCTACCACATTATTGGGCACTGCTGGATTTCATCTCATCCCAGAGAGCACAGGAGTCAGGACTGCTGGGTGGATGAGGAATTGGCTGGATGGCCGCATTGGCCGAGTTTTCTCTCACCTCACTGGCTGTCAGCATGTCCCACCTTCTTACCCGAGGCGTTTTTTTTCATTTAAAAGTCGGTAGGAGCAACAAAAAAGAAGAAGTGAGTTAATAAAAAAGGATTTAAAACTACCCTGAGAGCATCTCTTTCATTTTCACGCCCCCACAGCCTGCAACTTCAATCCTGGGGTTAAAAATCTTACATCACCACCACCACCACTTACACTGAGCAAATTTTGTGTGCTGCAATATCAAACTTTCTGCTCATGTCCCGCAGCTGATATTTAAATAATTACAACGAGCATTTTGCTGGGTAGTCCCTGCCTGCTTTGCTTTGCCTCACTGCTGTGCACAGCTGATGAATCTCTGATTCAGCAAATTGGAGCTTCACAATGGGGTGTGGAAAACAGGGCATCAGAAATCCCAGCTGGGATTTATATCCCATCTATTTCCCTGATAGAAAGCCCAGATAGAACATTCCAAACTTGATTGGCTCCTCTCTTCCTGACAGAACAGGAAGAATGGAGGGAAACTTCATTTGAAATAATTTATTTTGTGGCATAGATATTTTAATATGTATTATTTATGTGGGTTTTGGGTTTGGTTTGAGGTTTTTTTTGGTCTTTTTTCCCTCATGGTGTGGGTAGCTCCAACCCCCACTTCAACAAATGTTAACTAAAGGCAAATCCTCTTTCAGCTTCATGAAGAACCCACAGCCTGGTAAATCCAGTTATTGCAGCAGGTCAATGAGTTTTAGGCTATTTCATAATTCCAGAGGAACAGGAGAAAGGTGAGATGAATATTTGGGACCTCTGGCATGAGGATGCGATTCCAAAGGCCCTAACAAATGAGTGGGAGCGGAATGAGTAATTCCTGAGAAGAGCTGCCCTTTAAAGCACTGCCTCGGTGGCCAGAGCTGCTCCTTCCAAGCCACTGGGGATTAGTGACACGCAGGTTAATAAAATAAACATTGTAATTAATCCCTATTGAATCTGGATTTATGTCCTTCTTCAGGCATCCACTTTTGGGCAGTGAAATAATGTTCTGATGGGGTGTGGTCTCTCTTTTGCCCTCTCCTGCCTGTTTGTTGTTGCGGATACCCCACGGGCCATCACTGAAGCTGACGCCGATCCAAGAGGTTGTGAAGGGGTGGGAAAGCCCACGTAATCCAAGCTGGGATGCAGCTGGTGTGCACAGCTCTGCTCCCAAAAACACAGTCATGAGTCAGAGTGAAAATGAAGGTCACGCAGATTTCCGTGCACAGCAGTTCCTGAGGGGAACATGGGCCTCATTTGCATAATTAGCTTCTTCTTGCTCAACGGTCTCCACAGGGTTGGATTCTGGATGTTCCTGATTTTTCAGGTGTTATACGGTATTTAAAACCCCAAAAGGCAAGGAATGGTGCTTTAAAAATTGCCTTTATCTTTATTTCGTTAATACATTTAAACTGAATCCCTCATAACCCATCATGGATCAGAATAACAGCTCCAGTGAGCACCTTTGTGTCAACACCTTCAATCAATAAACTGGATTAATTGGCACAAAAAAGATAGCATGGATGGCTGAGCATGTTTTAGCTGGAATGGAAAAAAAAAAATCACCAAATCAAACCCTCAAATATAAACATATTTACTCTTCCAAGCATAACCACCCTGCTGATAAAATACACGGGGTCAATATGACTTGAGTGGCAAATATTTAAGGCTGGAACAGCCAAAAGGGAGAGTTCTAGACCATTTCCAGAATCTAAACCATCCCCAAAAGATGTATTTTCACATCTATTTGTATGTGTTTTCAGGTGTTCATTGTTACTTCCAGAAGGAATGTAGGTCCTTTAGGGAAAAATTATTTTTTTCAGACTAGATTACATTTAGTGACCAGACAAATCAGTAAAGATCATTTCACCTCATTCTCGATTATTTCACTTGACTTTTCCTCATCTATCATCAATGATAAGAGGATATGACAAAGATGTATTCATATATATTTATATCTATCTGAGAAATTAAAAGAATACCCTGGAGGGGCCAAGGCTTCACGTGGCTCACACCTCACCAACTAAGAATACTCGAAAAATAATGAAACAATTGATATTTTGACACAAACCTGCCACAATCCACGGAGGAGATGAGGAATTTACTGAGGGACAAGTTGAACTTAAGGTCCCCCGGCCTGAGATGAAACCTTAGGTACCACATTACTCTTATAACTTTAATTACAAAGGATGGAGGATTTCCTCTTCCAGCTCCATTTTTGAGAGAAAACAGCCATAAAACTCTTCTGGAAAGCACAGTCCTGCCTGTATGAGTGTGATCCCAGCGTGCCCATGGGATGAGGCCCCTCAGGGGGATGGCAGGCAGGGAAACCAAGCACGCCCCACCCTTGGGTGGGTGATAAGAGGCAAATTGCTCAGACAGGCAGCTCTGTACACGCAGGGCAGCCCAGCTCAGCACTCCCAGGGCTTTGGAGTAATAGCAGAACACACCTTCCGTGGGCAACACCCGAGGAAAAAGGCACTTGAGGTGGGAAGCTGGGATAGAGTCACCTGTGTTGCTGGAATTCGGTGAAAATACCACCTCTATTTCTGGCTGACTCCCTCTTTATGGATATGGAAACTGCAATTTTCTCCGAGTCAGGCCAACAAGTTGCCCTCCCCCGCCCCCCCCCCAATCAATTCTTGAAGAGTTTTTAGGGAGTAAAACTGAAGCAATTTATTGCAGGGGTGGGTGGTAAGAGGGATCAGTGGATAAGGGAATCATCTCACACTTACGTGCTGCCACACAGAGCAGGACAAGAGCAGAAAAGGGAGTTGTGCTTTCCATTTCTAAATCCTTTTCGTCAGATTCCACACAAACCACCTCTATTCCAACTGCAGCCCTAAATCTGGGACCTGAATGAAGAACAAAAAGATACAAAAGAGCTTTTGCTCTGCATGGGTGAGGAAAAGCACTTCCAGCAGCACCTCCTGCAGCCAGCAGGATTCTGCAAAGCTTCTCCCGAACTTCCTCGTCTCTTCCAGGTATTCCAGATGGCAAATGTTGTCTTTTAGGGAGCATCATCGTTCTCACCTGACCCCCTGGAGTTTGTGAACCACGTTAGGATTTAATCAAGGTAAACCACTGTTAATAACCCATATCAAATAGATAAAGAAATTATTATTGACACAGAGCAGCCTATCGAGACAAATAGAGACAGAAATGTTTTAATTAAAATCAGGTGGCAAAAAGACTCAATAAATAATGACACTCAAATAAGCAGGACTAGAATTAAACACTACAAACAATCAGTTTGATTTATGAGACTGACACCAGAAAGCACCATTTTGATTCAGCCTTGTATTGATTTCAGGGGGAGTCAGGATTTAATCAGCACAGCTTTCAAGCCTCAGTGGTAAAAAAAAAAAGGAGGAATCCTTTGTGTTTATATTATCTTCAGCAAGACATCAATTTTAAAAAGTCTTTATGTGCTATCATGAAATCCCTGCATTCATCTTAAGACAGCATTATCCCTTAAATACTTATAAAACATTTCTACTGTTGCAAATAATTATGGATATCACCACTCTAACCAGCCTCGGATTTGGGAACACATAATTGCTGTAGGTGCTGCTTAGCAGGGATTTCCATATTACCTTTTAAACGCTTTTTAATAACTACTTTTCTACACAGGACCCTTTTCAAAGCCATTTGTCAGCCACTATGATGAAATAACCAGAACGGTGCTATTGGTACCTGCACCTACACACAAAAATATAAACAAAAAGAAGACGTGGAGGTGTTCTGAAAAAAAAACAAAGGCAAAAATAAAAAGTCCCAAACTCCTTCTGCTTTGTTTGTTGGGCTTGTTCTTGTTACCCAGAAGAGGGATGTTGGTGTGTGTAAATTGTAAAACACGTGAGCTGCTGAGTTCATGGTGGTTTCTCACTTTAAAATCTCCCACATCTTCCTCCTTTGGGTGGTTTGTCCACTAAAAGCTCTGGATGTGAATGGCAGCAGAGAAGAACCATGTGGCCTTTGTTTTTATGGGCAAGCTGTCTCTTTATTACAGGTTTTTGCCACAAAAACCTTTGTGGTTTTGGGTCGGTGAGGTGGATCCAGCACCCACAGGGGTTCTGCCAGTCCCATAAGGGAACAAGTTTGCTTTGTGTGGCATTAGGAAATGTCATTGAATCATAAACCCTTTGCAAAATCAGCAAGATTAATCAGAGGTCACACACTCCTTCTAAAACAGGCATTGATTTCAATCTAAAAATCATGCAGAGGAACTTTATCCATAATTAGAATTACAAATTATACTAAACCACCAAGAGGTAAACTTTTAGATAAAATTCAATATATATATATATATATATAAAAGCAAGAGTATCTTAAATACCCTTGAAATCTGGACCTACTCCTCAGTGCCTGGGCTTCTCAGCCTGATTCAAAGCCGAGAAAATTCAAAAGCCAATCAGACAGCCCAGTCACCACTCAATTAAAACACAGACATGTATTTATGCCTATAAATACCACAGGCTGTACCAAGTGCATCCAAACTGGCTACTCCAGGTGTAACCAGCACCCAGTTTTTCTGCCTGCCCGTGCAACCCAGGAACAGAACCTGTTCTAACACTTGTCAGAGCAAGGATGTGATCAGCAGCGACGGGGACGTGCCCCAGGCCACCTTGTTCTTTGCACTTTTATTGGATCTGTTCTAGAATATCCCCCAAAAATTCCCCCTGGTCTAATGTCTCCTGGCTTCCTGCACTTTTCCTGCATTTTTCACGGATCCACTGAGCCAAAACCACTGCGGAGACCTTAATACTGAGAGAGGCTTGGGAAGACGATTGGAGAGTTTTTATCAGGACTTGTGGGGACACGATGAGGGACAACGGTTTTAAACTGACAGAAGGTGGGTTTAGATGAGATATTAGGATGAAATTCTTTATTGTGAGGCACTGGAAATGGTTTCCCAGAGAAGCTGTGGCTGCCCCAGCCCTGGAAGTGTCCAAGGCAGGGCTGGACACGGCTTGGAGCAGCCTGGACTAGTGCAAGGTGTCCCTGCCCATGGCAGGGGGTGGAACAACATAAGCTTGAAGGTCCCTTCCAACCCCAATCATTCCATGGATTCTATGACTCTGTGAAGAACTTCCTTTCAAGCTTCTTCCATAAGCAAGGAGCTGGCACTTCCAATGAAGTTCAACTGATCAAGCTGATTCAAGAGCTACTTCTCCCCAAGTTTAAAAGCCCATCATGAGATTGAGAGCAGGAAAAACAGAGGTTCATGGTTGGGAACAAGCCAAAAATGTGTCCTTAATCCACTTTCCCACTTGATTCTTACTGAAATTAACTTTTCCCAGCTCCTGAGTTCCTGTGCCTGAGCACACACACACATGGATGGTGTGTCCTGGCTTTTGGCAGCAGTTGTCTGGTGAAGGGATTCCCTTGGAGAGTTGCCAGTTTCTATCCATGCAGATATGCTTCCAGCCACTGCTCCCCAGAATCCTTCAGGGAACTGCAGGAACAGAAGGGACAAAAATCACTTAGGAGGACACAGAGTTCAACTTTGTGGGAAGAAAAGTGTAGTTCAAGGAATACATGGGGAAAAAAATGGATTTTAGAGTGTATGGACATCTCATAGCAAAGTCTGCCTACTGGGAAGGAGCTGAGAGGATTTAAGGAAGAGAAAGAAAAGCTTTGAATAATAAACTCTAGGTCTGATCTGTCCATGGACATTGATTAGAAATGGTTGCCTGTGTGTCTCTCACCTGCCATTAGACAGCAAAATTACCTTGTTAATTGGTACTTACTGCAAAATATCTACAAAGGCTGTCAGCAAAGTCTTGCTTTTATACTCAATTCCGTGCTTATCACAGAGGCTTTTCACCAGGGGAGCCACTTTCCAGTAGTTGTGCCGAGGCATCGTGGGGAACAGGCTGCACAGTGGGATGGGGGAGAGTTACTGTAAGATTTTGCTTCCTCCCCGTTCCAAACATCCCCCCTGGCCCGGATTATCCCACTGTTTTCCCAAGGATCAGACTCACTGGTGCTCGATCTGGAAGTTCAGGTGCCCAGTGAACCAGTCGTTGAACACAGACTGGTTCACGTTGCAGGTCGCGTGGAGCTGGCAGGGAAAAAGGACCAAAGAAAACACAGGATTTAGATTTTATTTTCCTGCAAGTCCCAACAATTGAACCCCCAGCAATAACTGCCCACCCTTATCTAGCATAAAAATCAAGTTACAATCCCGGATTTTAACTTATAACCCATCATTGCCCTGAGGAATTCAAGGAAGTCCAGGCTAGCCAGGCTGAGTCTCTTTCTCTTGGTAAAACAGGAAACTGCTTCAAACCCACTATGTGGGATTACACTGCTGGAGGCAGGGTGGATGTGAGCAAAGTTCTGTTTCCATACTCATTTTTATCAGGCAATTTTGTCGTGTTTATCTGATCTGCAGTGAACCTGCAGCCTGTAGGGTAAAATTAAAGGTATCCAGGACCATTTTACTTCCCTTTAGCTGGCCTAAAAAGGAGATTGACTTTTATACCACCAGTACTCTTCTATAACAGGGAAGGGAAAAATGCTGTGAAAAATATGCTTTCAGTGAAAAACCAGGATATTTTTAATGCAGATGTCCTGTTTTCCAGCTAAAGCTTTAAATGGTTTGAATATCCCAGAAATGCATTTCTATTTAATGAATTAAAGAACAAACCTCATTAACACTAAAGCTGAGGGAGTAACAACGTTGTCTTTGTCCTATAATTCATGCCAGCAGATCTAGTATTCCAGAAGAAAGGAGTTTCTCACCTGAGTAGACACCCAGTCTTTGTTCTTGTCGTAGTCAATGTCCATTGGAATGTGATTCATCTGGGACACCCAAATAAACCAGGTACTCTCAAAGTACCTGGGCAGACAAACACAGAAACACTTGTCATATTTCTAATCCCATCCAAATTTACCATTTTACTGAGTCCCATCTTAATTAAAAAAGCACTTTTGGAATTTGAGAACCACTCAGCTTGCACTTGCAGATGTCCCTGAGCAGCCACCACCCTCCAAGGTTAAACTGTTTCTCCCGGACTATCTATTTCTGAGAAAATTGTACTTTTAGTTTTCATTTCTTCCCTCTGAAGCTCAATATTGATCACAAATATTAATTATGGGTCTGCTGTGTGTTACCTGGACAGCCAGTAGTACACCATGAAGTTTTTAAATCCCATTAAAGGAACGTACATGAGGCAGACTCGGATGTTGAAACACACAACCAATATCAGGTCCTGTAAAAAAAGGCAAACCAAGATGAAAATCAGCCTTTGTAGATGAAATCCCTTCACTCCATCCTCTACCCCTTGACTTGAACTGCAGCTTAAAAAATGTTCTGATACACAGATTTCTTTCTGATTTATCAAGAGTAAGCTCCATTCTGCCTCAAGGTGGGTGTATCCCTGAAATATTCCCACTTAACCATCAATAACTGCAGACAACGGCCCTGCCATCACACTCTGAGTCTGGGAATTTTCTGATAACTTTTATTTATCTGCTAAAAGGCTGAAAAGCCTCTTGAAAACAATTTTCTCTTGCTGCAGCAAGCCTAGAATCAGCCTTTTCTATCCTTTTTCTACCTTATCCCCCAATCACCCGACCAATATGAGGTGAAGGTGAATACAGTGATATTTTTGGAGTTTTCCAGACAGGGAAGCAGTGCTTACCAGCCACTTTTTCCTCTTGAATCCAAAGTAGAATATAGAGAACTGGAAGAAGGGTACGAGGGCGAGTGGGGCCAGCACTGAGGGACAGAATGGAAAAAGAGAGAGACATTTGTAATTTCACTGCATTATAAGAATGATTCTTCTTTCCAGTGGAAGAAATATTGCTGGTTCTCACTCACATTAACTTGCATGCATCCACATAATCTTGTCCTCTTTTCTTCTCATCCCTTCTCCATTTCTTTCCCAATCCCTTTCTTCCCTCTACTTGATACGTTCCATAACCCAAACAGAAACTTAAGAGGAATTCCTCCTCATGTGGACCTTCTTTAACAGGAAGGAAGCTTCCTGAAGCTGTCAATTCAATGGGAGTATCTTTAAAACCTTTATTTGGTGGGGAAGGAGATGCACTCATTGTTTTAGGGGATACTCACAGAAGAAATACTTGTGCTGGTAATTGTAAGGCATGAACTTCTTCTTCTGCTTTCCAAGCTGAAAAATTAAAAGATATAGAAATAACTACAAAAAGCATAATTAAGTTTATTTCTTCACTTTGTACTTTTTCACTATTCGCACAAGAGGTTTCTTAACATCATCCCAAATTTCTGTGATTATAATGCTTCAAAAGACAAAATAATAAGGAGGTAAAGCAAACAACTTCCAGAGCTCCAGTCTGCACTGGATCAAAACTGGAACAAAAAATGAACTGGATAAACAAACCCCCTGAAATCCACTTTGCCCATCCATGTTGTCCCTGACTCCTTCCTGTTAAAAAGCAGGAATGATTTCCTACATTTCCACTCCACCAAACCCAGTGGAGCACAGCCGGCCCGCTCTGGGTGCTCATGCTCCTGCATGAGAGCTTCCCTAAGATCCCTGATAAAATCCTTCCCAGTTGTAAGCCAAGAGTTTTCTCCCAATAAGCCTTTTGTAACTCTGATTGCAGGAGCCTTTCTGAGACAGCAGAGCTGGAATTTTCCATGTGCCTTGGAAAGTTTCTTTAGCAGCTAAAGGAGAGAGACGCTTTGTTTTAAGAGGCTGGTTTATCTTGCAACAAGGCCATTTCATCACCCCGTGAGTAAATGGAATTACTAGGAAAAGAAAAGGCAAACGAGCCCTTGCCTCTACTGATGATATCAGAAACCATAATGGAAGCTGGGAGGATCTATTCATGATTTTTATGAAAGCCATAAAATTCAGGATTAGGAAATCATTTACTGTGTTCGCAGCTCCGCTGGTCCTGAAGGATTTGGGTGCCGAACAGCTCTGACAGCCAGGAGGATCCAGAGGGAATATCTGACTCACTAATACCATCTAGCCCTGATGCAAGTGGGCTGACTCACCCTTGGAGCTGCCTGCAAGGTGCTTAAGCACTGAGACTCTCAGATCTTGGAACACTGGGAATTCTCACAGAATCCTAGAATGGTTTGGGTTGGAAGGGACCTTAAAGACTACCTCGTTTCAAGGCACAAGTGGGTTGTTACTATTATATATTATATTTTATGTAGGTAGGTATATCACACTCTATCTTTCTGTCATGCAATCTGCTTTTCCAGACCTCCACGGAGAGGGTCTTTCCCAGGCTGAAGAGGAGAGGGTGCATGTTGAGGTCCGGGTCCTTGCGGAAGCAGTTGGGCTTGGCGTGGTGCTGGTTGTGCAGGTGGTTCCACCAGCTGGCAGGCAACCCCTGCGTGGGGAAAAGGTGGACACCAGGGATTCAGAGGGAATGAAATCAAGGATCACATCACTACTTATTGCAATTCCCTCACAGGTGACATTGCCTGGGTACAGGGACACTCCCCCCTCCATTGGTCAGTTCTCAGGGAACATTCCCACCGCTACCTTCAGCATGTTTATCACCACGGTCTGCAGGAGGTGATTCCATCTGGGCTTCCTGAAGACGGAGCAGTGCCCCAGATCGTGCTGGAACCAGCCCATCTGGATCTGGGAGACAAAAGGATCACTGAGGCAAGAGAACTGGTTGCAATAATTTGCCCTGTGAGTCTCTGCAGCTTCAGAGTGTGAGTTCATTCCCCCTTCTTTGGGAAAAGAGACACTCCCTGATGTCTGAACATGCTCAGGGCTGGGAATTGTCCACTAAAGCTGCTCAATCCCGGATATTGATTTAATCTGGAATATAGGGAAAGCAGCAAAGCATCATTGCAATTAACCTAATTGTTCCAGCACAAAATTCTGTTGCTGCCATCACAAATAATTAATTTCCAAGTAACCAGCTAAGAAGAAGAATGATTTCCAAGTCCCTGGCTTGACTGCATTCCGTATTCCCATGGAAATACAAGAGTGCTCTTTGAGGGATATCCATCCACCTTAGCAGGTATTAGGCAAATAAAACAGATTAATTAACTAAAGTAGCTCATTTGCACCTGCTCCGGGGAGACCTGAGTGAACTTGAGGGTTCAAGGCTAATAAGAAAATCTTGCTTTATTCCCTCCCTCACCCTTTAGTTTCTCCCACCTAAGGGCCACAAATTCCTATTCCCTCCTTCCCTACACCCGCCCTGATGTGGATCCTGCTTTTCTACGGTTGGATTTACTAATCCAGCAGAAAACTACCCAGGGCTAGCTGGGACAATTGGCTCATAAAGGACCCAGCAAACACCAGAGCTGTCAGACAGAAGGAACAGGGAGCCAGGAGCGCAGCCGAGAACGAAACATTCCCACTTTTTGCTGGGCTAAGGGATTAGATCGGCTCATCCCATCTTGTGAAACAGCCAGTTCCACAACAACCCCCCCTCCCCGGCCCCGAGGGAGCAGCCCGTCAGCAAAAATGGGATTTGCCACAGGCGACAGAAATCGTGACGTAGGACGGGCTTGTCATCCTCAGCCAGGCAATGGGATCTGAGGAGAGGCAGCACCTGGGATGTGAGCATTCCATTAATCCTCTCCGCCTGGAAGAGCCCAGGGCGTCTGCAGCGTCGAGCAGCCGTCAGCACTTTACCTGGGCAGTGGTGAAGAATGCCATGCCAGCCACGAAAGGCACCAGGGATGTGCCAAAGTACCAGAGCACGAGCCAGGATGCGGCCTCCAGCACCAGGAGGTGAAGGAAAATCAGGAAGAAGAAGAAGTAGTTTGGCCTCAGAAGCCCCATCTTCTCAATGTTGCAGCGCAGCTCACGGAAGTCCTCCAAAAGGGATTTCTGTGGGTAAAGTGAGGGATTTCTGTGGGTAAAGTGAGGGATTTCTGTGGGTAAAGTGAGGGATTTCTGTGGGTAAAGTGAGTATTAATGCACTATTTACTTTGAAAACGTCAGGAACCCCAAAGCAGCCACGGGAGCCGGAGGAGATGTTCTGTCAGCGGGGGCTCCGTGCCAACAGACCTTGCTTTGGCTTTGGTGCTGAGACATCGCAGTGGGGAAAACTGAGCAGGATTTGGGGCTCTGGAGCTCATTCCTTGGATCCAGGGGTGGATTTAGCGATGCTGGGACAGTCATGTTTCCATGCATGCCCACCACCACCTCCTGCCCACCCACAGCGTCAGAGGTGATTCCTGCTCCCTCTCCTGTTTTCCTTCTCCTCCCATGCTGAATCCCCGAGCCATTCCCAGCGCTGGAATGTAGGGCACTCACCTTTTTATTGGACTCGAAGCTGGGTTGATCTGGTGCCAGCTCCCCAATCAGCAGGGATCTCAGGTATTTTTTCACCAGGGCCTTGTCGTTGTGAAACGCCACGAAGGCATCCTGAGGAACACAAAGGGAGGGAGGCGGTGAGAGAGGGCACACCAGAGGCTGAGCCTCTCATTCCCCAGGTGTGGATCACAACACAAAATCCTGCTCCCCTGGTCCACTTTTGCCTCTCCTGTCGCTCTTTGCCATCGACTGGAGCTTGGCCCGAGGAAGCTGGAGGAGTTCCAAGAACCCAGATTTCACAAAAGCCCCTGGGCAAGGCTGGTAATAAACATGAAAGGCTTGGATGAAAAGCCCTTTGCAGAGGGAAAACGTGTTCTTTCATCTGCTTGTTTCAGCACAGTCTGTCCCTAGAAGGCTCCAGCCAGCAGCCCTGCCCTATGGACGGGACCCAGGAGCAGGGAATGAGGTGTGGCTTTGGCATGCTCGGGATGAGGCTTTTAAATCCTGTCTGTAACGCTGGGGCCATAAAAAAATAGATGCTGAGCCCCATATTAAACAGCACACACTGGGTGTCTCTCACAGTTCCCTCCAAGTTTCCAGACTGGTTCATATTTTGGGGAAGTGACATGAATGGGCCTGTCCAAGAACCATTTGAAATCCCAGTTTCAGAATCAAATATAAGTGGTAGGAATAAAAGATGACATTCCAGATAAATCAAATCTCTTCTTTAGCTCATGTCCTCAGCGGATTTTCCAGAAGAAAGGTAAAGGGGCTGGCCATACTCTTTTTCCTTCCAGAAAGGGTGGATAGAACAAAATCCTGGTTTTGAACAGTCTGATTTTGCCGATCTTGGCTCTGAAAATCAACACTGGGTGAGCATGACCCAAATATTCTGCACAGGTCTGGTCAGGATCAAATCCCTGGAAGAAGGCAGAGGACTTCCTTGCAGCCTGACATTCCTCTGGAGCCTCTTGGCTGGAGACAGTCTCTCTCTGAGTACTTTGGTCTAGAAAAAGTCAGAACAAGGTGACTTTTTGGACATTTGAGCTTTTCTACAGACATCTAGTGACCCTTTGTCACAGTGACAAACGAAAAAATCTGCCCAGCACCAGACAACTGGGGAAATCTTTCCATTGGGATTTTGTGCCCCTCATTCCTTATAAATTTTTATACACTTCCCTCTTGCCAGGAATTCTGATTTAATCCATAAGTGTCTATACTGCAGCTTGGAAATAGGAGCCAGAATACTTCCAAGCAGAAATTCCTGTCCACGGGATCAGTATCACAGATTCTTATCACTGAAAGCCTCTCAGACCTGCATGCCCTTTCCTCCTCCCTGCTTTTAGGCCCTGATAAGCATCTTATAAGAGATTAACTTTAAAATCTATCACCTGCAAAACACGTAACTCACAACATTTGACATCAATTAAATGTTCTGCAACGGTCTTGCCTTGCATTTTCAAAATAATCCCCACAGAGGAAGTAAATTCTCACCGTATATACACAATTATGAGCTCTAGAGTAGCCAAGAGTTCTTGGAAAAAAACCATCCTGGGTCCTGGTTTTAGGTAAAGTTCAGCACATTTAGGTTTTTAGAGACACCTCCCAGTCCTGCTTTTCTGTAAAATGTGGATTTCTTAGAATAGATGAACAAGCAGCATTTTTAAAGCAAAAAGAATGATAAAGATTAGCAAGGGCAAGATAGAAGAATGTTGTTATGGTGCAACACAAATCCACATTGTACCCACAATTCTGGCTACTGGTTGTGGTCCTTCTGTCCTCAAAGGGATGTGGTACAGCTATAAGTTGAAAAACACCTTTAAGATCAAGCAAAATCAGATTGTAATTATTGCAATAACAAAAGCAAGCAAGATCAAAGGTCTTTTTTTTAAAACATATTCACTGTGGTTAAAGCCCCTGGGTGTCCACAAACACAATAATCTAAATGCAGGTGCTTGCAGGAGCTGGGAGGACATAGCTTGGGGACAAAACATTCCACGCATTCTGCATTCCTTGACTCCTTTTGTGAAAATCCAGTGGCAGAAGGTGCAGGAGGTGGCACCAGGATCTCTGGGCTGGTCTCTGCTCTGAAGGTCACCGAACCAGAGGAGAAACCCAAGACTCAAACCGCTCCTTTTTCTTCCTCTGAGAACTTCAGGTATTTTTCTGCCCCGGTTTCAAGCAGGGTGCAAGGGAGGAAATGTGAGAAAAAAACCTGATCTGGTTCATTTTGGGCCGGGAGTTGGGAAGTGCTATCCTATTCCACACGCTGAAACGGGAGGGATTAGGCAGGCTAAAGCAACTTCCTTCAAGCCAGAAAGTCTTGTCGTGACAAGAATTAAATCTCCCACATCACAAGTTTATGCCCATGTTTTTAATGCTCAGATTTCTGCCTCTTCAGAAATTCAGTGTCTCGGTCAGGGAGATCTGCTTAGAATTTATTATTTCTGTCAACAAGCAATAAACAACTTTGGAAAAATCCTCTAAATCAAAGATTTTTGCAGGAATCCCTGAAAGATCTGTCTTCAAACATATTTGTAGGACTTTTCCTTATCTCCTGCAGCCCAGGGTCATCCTGCTGCTCTCTCAGTCCGCTCTCTGACCAAGCACAGTGACGACCACCACCAGACGGGATTCCCACTGCGTCCTCGTTCCCTGCCACTGGAATCACCTTCCTCCACTGCTTTCCCAGCTCTTACCGTGGCATCCTGCCCGGCGTAGTGGCTGATAACCCGGCTGCCCCCGGGATGCCTCTTGGAAAACTTGCTGACATCGTAAACCTTCCTGTCAATCACCAGCCACTGCTCCCGGCCTTGCCCGCGGCCGTTGCGGATCCCGACCTCTTCCCAAGTGAAGAGCTGTGGAAAGGCTGGAACGGGCGGCGTTCCTTTCTCCGCGGGGCCGGTCTGTGGAGCCATCCGTGCTGGAATTCTCCGGCCCCGGAGCTGCGGCTCCGTGCCCAGGCTGAGGCTGGACCATCCCAGCCTGCCCGTTATACAGCCCCACTCCAAGCCACTCCCTGCGCTTCCAAGGGCTGGTTGGCTCTCCTCACCCAAACACACCCTTCCCGAGCTCCCTCCTCTTCCAGACGCTTGGGCACACCCGGGAGGAAAAGCCCTGTTCCTTCTTGTCCTTTCTGGGCTGCCTGTGCAAGGTCTGACTGCTCCACTGAACACGAACAGGAACAAATGGAGAAATTTGGGAAGATCACCTGTTGCCTCTAAATGGTCTCATCACCACCCAAAACCTTCAGGTCATCCTTGGTCTTTGAAATTTTCTGTATTGACACTGGCACTATAAATTCATGTGTTTTTCTTAGCTAAATAATTGGTTAAAATACCACCAGATCAGAGTTAAGAAAGAACACATTAAAAAAAAACCATTCTTGATTTCCAGTTAATTTGGCTTCTATATTGATAATGCTTTGCATACAGTTGGTTTCAGAGTTTCTTGACTCATTCAATCACCTAATTGTTCAAGTAATTAATTCACGAGTCTATAATATTAAATATCTTGGAACTAATAGTAGTAGTAGCAATAATAGTGATAATAAAAATAATAATAGTGACAACAATAATAATAACAGCAATAACTGTTAACACTGAGTTTGGCTGTAGAGTCAGGGTTTCTAAAACCGTGCTTAAAGGCAATGTTGGCATAATTAAACTTACTCTTGCAGAGACCAAGTCCGAGCACCTCTGCTGTTGAGATCTGTGCAATAAAGAGGTAAAGAGTTCTCAGCTGTAATGAAGAGCAGAGAGAAGGCAATGCAAAGTTTCCTATGAACTCACAACGATTTTGCAGGAAAAAACTGAAGCAATATTATATGAAATATTGCCCTACTTGACAATTAGCATTCTCTTAATCCTGGTTGGATTTTTTTCAATCCAAAATGCCAAGCCTTGGGTGTTTCTGAGGAAGGTACAAGCAGCAGGCAGACACGGTACAGCCTGTCCCCACGGATTTCCATCCTACCCCTTTGTAATGCAATACTGGGTTAAATCCTGAGTTTTCCCCCTTGCCCCAAACTTTGTATTTATGTTTTTTGAAATTATTAGGTCCATAACCCCAAATATTGCCCGCAGTGATGCCCAGTCCCTGCCTGAAACCTGAGCAGCTGCAGGTCCCAACTCTCTCTTGTGACAGAGGGTTTCCCAGACAATCCACACACTGTGGTTCCAAGAATAGAGGTGGTTGTGTGAGCTCTCAGTTCTGAGAAGGACTGAAAACACTCAGCTGGAAGTTGCAGACTTCAAGCAGAACAGAAAGATGAAGAAAGATAAAGAAAGATAGATGGATAAAGAAGGATAAGAAAGCCAAACTACATTCTTGACCAAGGCACCTCAGCAGAGTGAGGCGCTTTCCCTGTCTCCCAAGCACAGAGTGGGCAGTCTTCTGGCTGACACAGAATTCCAAATTATGCAATTCTAATTCTTCAAATCATGTAGCATCTTGCAAATTAATCAGTCAAGCCCCAAACAGCCACTTAAAAGTTCCTGACTCTGTGTGGCAATGGCTGAACCACCCAAGGTAAAAGAGAAATGTGACTGCTGCTATTCATCAGAAGACAGTGATAAAAGAATGGGAGGAATAATTTCTACCCTGCTGTCACAGTGCATTTTGTAACTCTTTTATCTTGCTCTAAATAAAAGCTGAGAGTGTCCACATTAACGATGTGCTCCTGTTCTGTGCACATGTGCAGAGTCTTACCTAAATCAGCGTTCAGTACTTGAGGTGGTGGCAATCAAATATGCAACAGTTTGCGCAATTTTCCGCAGATGTGCTTTCTTGTAAACACGAGAAAATATCAAGTTACTCCACAGCTGCACAAAAGTACAAAAAAAAAAAAAAAAAAAAACAAACAACTTCCCATGGCCCTGGATTCAGACTTGTAAATGCAGCAGCTCCTTGAAAAGGAGAAGCTAAAAATGTGGGGTTTGGTTTCGGTCTACAAGGAGACGGAGGAGAAAGAGCCGGGAACATATTGGAGAAAATAAATATGGGATGTCTGTGTCTCTACCCACAGCCAGTAGTTGTGACCTTCACTGTTAACACTGCGTGTGCCAGCATCCACCAAACTGCTGGAATTAAGTTTGGGAGCTCTGGGATAATTGTCCTATGTATTAACAGTCTATAGAATATTTATTGTCTGAATTTATTTACCATCAGATCCCGTCAATCCCCATTGATATTCCATTACATTAAAACCCCTCCAGGTCTGAAAGCAAAAGCCTGTCTCTGTCTCTATTATCCAGGTCACCAGATTCCAGAGGCGTATGGAAAAAGCCCAGAGAGTGAAAGGCACAGTCCTGCTCACCCAGAGAAACAATTGAGAAATCTTGTTAAAGTGAATTTACACCACACTCGGTGTTCTGCAACCACTGCCCACACACCTGCCAAAATCCGTGTCCTGTGTTCCTGGGAGCTGGTACACGTGCCCAGAGCTACTCCACATCCCTGCTCCTGTGACTAAGAGGCTCCTTGCACAGGCACTTGACACGATTTCCCAGATTTCCAGAAGGACAGTATGTGACTGCTCAGCTGGCAGTTGTTGCATCAAGACTTTTATAAAATGCTGGCAGTTTACACACTTAATCCACTGGGGATAAGTGGTCCAGAAATAAATCCAGTACTGGGATACCCCAGAGCATCTTGGAAGTGGTTGGACTTGATGACCTTAGAGGTTTTTCCAACATTAGTGATTCTGTGATCTCGTTTCTGAGAAAATCTTCTTTTACAGAGATCTTTAAGTTCTGAGTAATTTTGTCTTACAGGATTTTTTCACACAGTTTTCATGCAGCCTCCCAAGTGGGGCTCCTGGGCAAAACCAGATGGAGAACCTCTCCTTTATGAGCTGTACAGTCCCACCCAGAGTTGTCAGATGGAAGACAGACACCTGTGGGTTGAACACATCTCCAGAATTAGGTGTCAACAGTGGAGAGAGTTGGAAAAGCATGACCTTGGATGAGCAGCTACAGTTACACCTGCACTGCCCTCTGGAAGCAGAGCTGAGCCTCTCTGCCCTGCCCTGGCTGCTCTGGAGCCGTGGAGAATCATCTTTGCTCAAAGCAGAGATGATCTGACATGGCTCTGCATCAGGAGGAAGTTATGTAAAATAACATTACTTTGAAGAGTTGGTCCTTAAGGGACTCTGGAATGGAGTTTGTGGAGGGCTCAGGGATGCTCTGCCCTAAAGTGGCTCCAGGGAACTTACCTGCATCCATCCACAGTCAACACACAGGTTCCTGTGGATAGAGCTTGTTTTTCTTCCTGGATTTTATGGGAGTCTTTCCTTCAAGACTCCCTCTTCTGTGACTCTTCCCAAACACAGCCAGGAAACAGAAATCATTAACATTATTTTATCTCCAGCACAAAACTTAATGGGGAATCCATAATTAAGGAAAAGGCTGCATTCAGAAAGCTCCTCTCCATCTTTTCAAGACACAAAAACTTTTGCAGATGGCAAAATTTTGTTTTAGAAAGAAAAAAAAAATAAATCCAGTAATTGATGGCTTGATAAGAACATTAAAAGACACCAGATCAGTCAGGAGGAGAAAAGTACCAGGTTTTCCCTTTTTTAGTATATCCTGGGTTAATGAGGCACCACCTTGTATCTCAGGTGGAGCTACTTATCAGGAATACCATGTCCCATGAAATGGGAAGAGAAACCTAAAGCAAAACCAAGGGGTTTTTTAATAGAGTCAAGGAGGCTCTGCCTTGAGGGGTTTAGTTTGCTCAGATATTCAATGTCTTTATTAATTCTGTTTCATTCCTTAATTCAGGTATCAGTAGAAAGCTAACACAAGCTTTTTTTCTCTGTGAAAGCAATCTTTACATCCTTTGCAAAAGAAAAAAAAAAACCACCTGTGCAAAGCCACGCTTTCCTTCCCAGCTTTGGGTTGCATTTTATGGGTAAACAACAAAATCCCAAGACGAGTGCCACGTTAACGAGAATGAGGGCTAAAATTAGGCTCTGTAACAAGCCCTGTGAACCTTCTCATCTAAAACTCCCCACAGAACAATAAACTGCAGTAAGACACATATTATATAATTTTTTTTTTTTTTTTGCAATCCCAGTGAAATAAACCCTTTGCATCCTTCAGCTTCACGGAAGTCACAATCCCAAGGGGCTCTTCTGTGGCTTTTTTTGTTGCATTTTCTGTGTGCAGGGCAGGGCACCCCTTGCTTAGAGACGCTTCTGAGTGCTCTGCCTGCCTGAAATCTGGCACCCACAGAGGAAAAGCTCTGCAAAAGGTGCCCATGCTTGACAATTTGTTTTAATACGTGGCTTGTGCAACCCCAATTAGGAACAAAGTGGCCTAAGCCAGGATTAAAACACCCACGGTGGCTCCACAGCCTGCACACGGAGGCACCTTCCTCCATCCGGCCTTCCTGTGGGCCTCGGGCCACCTTCCAAGCTCCGCAGTAAAAGTGGCACATCCTGCAACAATATTTGACCACAATTCCTTCCCTGGCCTGCACCATCTGCCTCTGTCCTTCCCCAGACACATATTTTGGGGTATATCCTTAGGGCACCACAAGCGTTTTGCCTCGGAGGTGTCCATCCTCCTGCAACTTCTACATCCTACCCTGCCCACAGGGACATCACTTGTAGTTTTCATCTTTTGCCACTTGCTTTAGTTCCTTTTGCAAAATTTAATTTTTCTTTGACACTTTAGCAGCTCCTACTTGTAGTTCCATGGCCTTTTTGCTATTCTTTGTATTCTCAATCTGCCTCACAGTTTGTTCCTCATCAATCCCAAGTGCTCTCACGAGTTTGTTTCTCCACTCCTTGCTAGAGATGTAAATCCCCTAAGTTTATACTTATTCCTTTATTTTGGTAACTTTGCAATATTTGCTCAAGACAGAAATGTTGGTGACTTTCCAGCCTCAAATAAAGTCACATTTATGATCTTCCTCTTGGGTGAGGGGAGAAGAGGGAACAAACCAAAGAAAATATCAAAACCTGAGCTCATTGGCAGCTCATCTGCATTCACCTTTTATTTTACTTGGGCAACATCCAGCGTTTCTTACTTCACCTTGTTTCTTTTTCCTAACCAATTGGGAGATGATCCTGGAGAGGAATTCAGGCTCACTTGTTGAAACATTGGCATCCCTTCTTGCCAGCAGAAGTTATCATTCGATCTGGGTCTGAGCTAAATGACGGTTTAGTGTTCATCCCAAAAGGTCCATTACGCAGGAGATGACCTAATTAGGATAATGCTGCCCACAGGACTGCCCTCATCTCTTCCTGAGTCAAAGCAAACATTTTACAAGGAGTCGCTGTCTATAAAATTAAGTTATTCTTGAATTTTGATATTTCCCCTACTGTATACCTTGAACTGGTATCGATCCACACTTCAGCTGAATATTTCTTTATTACTGACAGATTGAAGCACTCTCTGCTCTAAAATTTCTCATTTTACCATCAAATCACTGCCTCTTCTTTCACTCAAGGCTCAAGGAGCTCTGACAACTTTATTGCCTCACAAAAAGAATCACCAAATTGACGCGAGTCTAAATGATGAGAGGCAAAAATCAAAAAGCCTGGCTGGTTCTTGTGAGCAAAGCCAAGGGAGGTTACCATGGATCAGTCAGACCTTTGGAAATTTTGCCTGAGGGACACCACCATAACCAGTATGAGCCGTCATGGGTGTATCATTTCTTGTTTTGCTGTTTCAAAACTTTTCTTGGTGGCAATTCCTCCCCATTTTCTGAACACTTAATGCCAGTCCCTGCAGAAGATGCAAATCACCCAGAAACTGAGTTCAATGAACTCTTTTCCAGTGCCATGTAATCCTCTTTCTTTCCCACCCATGAGCAGCGTTGTGTTAATTGCACTTGTCCTTTACACCTAACCTGTTAGGAGATCTCTTTATATTCCATAGAAAAGAATCTTGGGAAGTAGCAAATCCCCCTCAGCTGCATCCATTTTCCATCCCGTATGGAGCTACAATCATCTTGGTTTCCCCTGCCTTTCTAAAGATGGGGAGAATTCCATAAACACCACCATTCACCTCTTCAGGAATTCAGGATAATGGAAGCAAACACATCCACAAGCTGGGCAAGGATTGCAAATCCACATCATTACCAAGTCCAACCGAGTGGGTGTTGGGAAGGGGAAAACTACAGTGTTTTCCACTTCCAGTTGCCCCATCACCCATAACTGAACATCACCCTGACACTTTAATAATTCCAGCTGCTCCATTGCTGAGAATGTTCCTCCCTCATTTGGAAAAAGTGATTTATTCCGGGTTGGAGCCACCTCTTTGTCCAATGATATTCCACTCAACTGGATAATCTTCAAAGCCTTATGAACCTCTGACTACAGTTTTTAAGATCCCATTTGTTCTCTTGGAACATCTTCAGGAACTACATCCTCTCCCCCCCCTGCCGTGGACAGGTTCCTCTAGCCCAGGTTGCTCCAAGCCCCATCCAACCTGGGCTTGAGCACTTCCTGGGATGGGGCAGCCACAGATTCCCTAGACAACCTGTGCCAGGGCATCACCACCCTCACAGGGAAAATTTTCTTCCCAATATCCCATCTCTAACCTTCCTTCTTTCAGTTTGAAGCCACTCCCCCTTGTCCTGTCACTCCATGCTCCTGCCAAGTCTCTCTTGTGATCTGATCCTTCCCTCCTGATCCCTTGGGATGGCCTCCTTCCCTCCTGATGTCTGACTGCCACCCTGTGGCTATTCCAAAACGTTCAGGTTCCATTTTTTAAGGCTAAAGGGTTTCCACTCGAAGGCGAATTTGGGGCTGGTATTGTTCCAAAAAGTTGGATTTCAGTGTATTTCTGGAGCCAGGAAAACTCTCTGGAGAACTCTTCTCGAGCCTGGAAAACTTCCAGCAAACTCAGCACATTCAGATCCGGTTATGCTGAGTCAGGTCCCCTTCCAGTCTTATCCTCCAGGGCTGTGAATCTGCTCCCCTGTGTTATTTTCCCTGGTTATCCAGGCATTTGGTTTATTGCATTGTGGATGTTTCCTCTTTATTGTGGCAGAGAAAACCCAGGGGAAACACGTTCTGGAGGAAGAGGTTCATGACAGTTCTCTCCCTGCAGCTGTGGACAGGCATTTGTCCCACATTTTGGAGAGTCCAGACTCCTGTGCAGACACATTTTACTCCGATGACAGCAAAAATTGGTAAGATAAGGAATTTTATTAATAGACTTTCCTTCATCCACAGTTGTAATAAGAGGGAAAGAAATGGAGCAGGAAAAAAAACCAAGGTAAAACAAGGTAACTAAGGCCCATTTTCTTTATGGTCTTAATCAACAGGTATTTAATGATTATTTTTTCATTCCCATTACAATTTTACCCTGTGCTTAACAACACTGTTTGGCCTGGGAAGACGTATTTCTTCCATTCCCTCAACGCCTCATCCTCCTCATTTTGGATGCTGATTGGAAAAAATTCCACAAAATCCACCCATCCCTTCTGGATACTGATCCACCAGTCCCTGGGGGGAACAGGGTGATGGAGCATCTTCCTTAGTGATGTGGCAGGTGCTACATCCTGGTTTGGCATCTGTAACGCTGGAGCAGTAAACGAAAAGACCCTGGGAAAGGCAGTGAGGCTATTCCAATAAATCCCACAGGACATGCCTCCTTCCTGGGGTGTGTTTGGAAGGCACATCATCCAAGAGAGGAAGACCAGCAGTGTTTTGGCTGAGGTGTGCCTGTGGATACGCAGCTGAATGAAAAGTTAAACGTTTTCAAGCACCCTTCTAACTTCCTTAGATTTGTCCGCAGCTCGGGCAGGAATACTCCACTCTCCAAGGGCCAGGAGTCAAGAATTCTCTCCTTGTAACAAATCACCCAGAGGTTCCAAAAAACCCAAAGCTTCAGGTAACCACAGAGTGATTATGATCACTTTTTACACAGAATCCTTGTAGAATGCTTTGGGTTGGAAGGGACGTTAAAGCTTATCCCATTCCAACCCCCTGCCATGGGCAGGAACACCCTCCACTATCCCAGGTTGCTCCACGTCCCATCCAACCTGGCCTGGAACACTTTTGCTTCCTTAGTTACCCTTGTAGGAATCCCGAGTATGGATGGGACAGGTTTCTCTCTCTTCTGACTTTCAGTAATGGGTTCAAAATGCTCCAAAGTGGAAACCCCTTGCAGATCCCCCATGGGATGTTACCAGTGGACAAACAACCCAGAGGCTTCCAGAGGAGATGTGGAGGGCAGCATTCCCACAGACCACGGCATGCCAAGTAAATTCCACTTTCCTGTTTCCCTACCTCAATTAGGGCTCTAATTGGATCCTATTCCTAGAGAACTGCTGCCTGCAGCTCCTCCACCTCACCCACGCATAGGTACAAATTGGTCTGGGAGCTCCCTATTACAAACAGGGATTTGAAAATACTGAACCTGCCCCATTCCCCAGAGCTTCCACGTTTCACTAACTCCCACATTCCTTGATTTCATGCTGTCCCAACTTTCTTACTACACTCACAACGAGAGCCACCCCAAAAAGCCTATGTTAGATAAGAAACTTCCCTCCTATATACTCAGCAAATGAAGGATCAGCAGATGGAAAGGAATCTGTTCCCAGTCCCAAAGCTGCCCCCAGCCCAGTGGGACACGACCTCCTCCATCGAGATTTTCCCCGGAACTCAGCACCAGAGAAGAGGAATGAAAGAAGCACAAGAAAAATTAAGAGCACATCTTTAAAAAAAAAAAAAAGAAAAAAATCGTATTAATTACATTCATCCATGGAATTAAGCGGCACCACCTCCCCACCTCTGGCTTAGCCAGCTCTCCTCTGGGCAGGATCTTCAGGGTGAGCACCCCAGGAGGCAGCAAGGCTGGGGAATTCCTCTGCAGGGATCCACTGCTGCTTATTTATGTAGGTAGGCATCAAGCCAGAGCTCCCCTGAATCTTTCAAAGAGCTGCCAAGAGAGAACCACACTTCCTTACAAACAAGGGAATGAACCCCGTGTTCCACCCAGAGCCTTGTGGGGAGAATTCCCATCTACAGACGAAGCAAAGGAGATCATGGAATGGTTTGGGTCGGGAAGGACCTTTAGAAGCTGCCCCTCCCTTTCCATGTCCCGCCCATTTTTTCCACAGCACTGGAAAACCCCTGAGTTGGGAACACAGCGGGTCAATACTCACTGCACGATGTCTGCGAAGGCCGTGAGCAGAGGCTTGCACTGGTACTCAATGCCATGCTTGGCACACAGGGACTTCACCAGAGGGGCCACCTTCCAGTAGTTGTGCCGTGGCATTGTAGGGAAAAGGCTGTGGGAAAAGGAGGCGGTGGTTCGATGGCATCCAACAACACCACACGGAATTCCTGCCCCTCTGCTGTGCCCAATTCTGGGAGTGCCCCAAATTCCCCTTGTGCCACAGCTATGGGTGCTCTGCAGTAGTCCCTCTCGTGTCCCTTCAGTGTTTGCACTGGGAATTCTCACCCCTGTGCCACGCAACTCAGAGCTGGTGCTCACTGGTGCTCCAAGAATTTTCTTTTTGGAGTTCCCGTTCCGTCCCCACACAAAGAGCACAAAATGTACCCACATGATCTTTTGTTCCTGTATCAGCTGATAGAGAGAGAGGGACCTTGGAGGCTCTTCAGCCCTAGTGTAACTCCTTGGAACTCCCCCTCGTTCCCAACCCCTGTTTCCACTCACTGGTGCTCGATCTGGAAGTTGAGGTGGCCACTGAACCAGTCATTGAACAAGGACTGATGAACGTTGCAGGTTGCCTGGAGCTGAGAGAAAAGAAGTCCCATTTTAAGTGTTATTTTAGGAATGCCCCTTCTCAAACACAGATTTCTCATCCCCACAGGAAATCTGGCTGGACACCACAGGTCCAAGAGTTATTTCCAGCCAACACATGGTGGCCAGGTGGACTTTAGACGCCCAGAACTGTCACAAATCTCCATAAACAAGGTCTCACCTGGGTAGAGAACCAGTCCACATTCTTATCATAATCGATGTGCATGGGGATGTGATTCATCTGTGTGACCCAGACAAACCAGTTGCTCTCTATAAACCTGTGCAAACACACAAAACCACCACGGATCACACACCCACTGAGTCACAAGTCAGTGCACACACGAGCTGGCAGTTGCCTGACAAAATGAACACCAGGAACCCCAAACATCTGATCAGATCCGACCCACACACACCTTCCAATCCTGCAGCCTGACAGGAAGCCACCCCCGTCCCACTGAAAGGATCGGGAGAGAGGAGGACAGGGAGCGATGAGGAAAATAAGCAGGGGGCTGAAGAAAAGCTGACACAAAGGATTTTTAAAAACTGGGCTGAGAAAATGTTGGAATTTTAAGTTGGATGATACCTGACCAACAGATGGAGCCCCAGGGTACCCTTCACCCCCAGGAAGGGCAGGTAGGTGAGGAAGAATCGGATGTAGAAGGACAGCATCCAGGCCAGGTCCTGTAGTACAGGAAACAGGGAAAACTTCAGCAAAAGGAAAAATTTCTGGCTTCTGAATTTACCATCACTCCCTTTAAAACCTCCCTTAATATCCTCTAATGATCATTTTCCTCTCCAGCTTCATCATAAAGCAACCTGATACCAGTCATTCCTGCACTCAGGAAGCATCCTGGTCCCACGAGCCCAGCAGAGGGCAAACACCAGGACATGCTCTAGAGCATCCCGTTTTCCTCTGGATCCAAAGAGAATCCAAGCAATGAGGACACCAAACCCAGAACACCAGAGAACACCTTTTGCTACCCAAAGGATCTTTCACAGGTCCCCTCTGGCAAACACCATTTCCCAAATCCTGTATCCACAAGCTTTGTCGCAGAAAGACACAACTCCAGAGTTCCTCCCAGCAAATCTGGCACTGGAATTCACCCCTAAAACCAGGGAGAAGCCCCCCCTGGCCCTGGGGGGCTGACTCACCGCCCACTGCTTCCTCTGCACGGCGAAGTAGAAGATGTACCACTGGAAGTAAAGCGGCACCAGCGCTGGGGGACCGACTGGAAGGGCAAACAGAGCCATCAATTCATTATCCCAGCGGGAATGGGAAGGGGCACAGTGACTGCTGGCCACGGAACTGCGGAGGGGGAGGTTACTCACTGATGAAGAAGTACTTGTGCTGGTGGTTGTAAGGCATGAATTTCTTCTTCTGCACACCAAGCTGTCAAAACACACAGATTACTCAGGCCACGAGTGCACACACTCCTGTGCTTTTGAAGGCACACACACTCCTAAAACCTAAGGAGATGTCCTATCCAACCGTCCCCTGGACGAGTTTTCACCCTGCCCTGAGTGCACAAGGGGCTGGGCAGTGCCTTGCACACACACACAGGGACCTGCACAGGAAGCTCTGTCCCTACAGAGGGCACAAGTTGCCTACAAATAGCGAAACTGAAACCCACACGAACAGTCTGCTGACCAAGCAGAGCTTCAGAATTCAAAAAACCCCAAGCTCTGGTGCTGTTATGATAGTGTTAATAAAGATGACAGCGTGGGGAACTCCCACCTACTTGCAGTTAGTCTGGGAAGCAGAGAAATTAGCATCTAGACATGAAACTGTGTCCTTGGGACTGAGGGTGAACACATTATTCTCCCTCTGAGACCGCTCATTTTTCAGTGTTTGCTGTATGAACATAACAGATCACATCCCTGGCTTCCTTGAGGAATGCCGTTATATCCCTGTACATGCCCAAACTAATTCCCAACAGCCCATCCCTTAATTTCAATGCAAACCAGAGCATTTAAACTGACACTATGAATTTACACAGTTTTTTTTTAAAGGACCAGCAAATGCCAAAGCCATTCAATCAGCTCCAGAGCTGCACCAGAAATAGAGCTGGACTCCAGATGGGAGCCACTCTGACACTCACTGCCAGGCTGAGACCACCAAAATAGCTTCTTTGATCAGGAATTGTAAAAGTTCCAGGCAGCCCTGGCTTGTCATCTGCTGCTTCCATCCCCAAATCACCACAATTGGTCACACTGATCTCAGCGAAAGGGAACAACTTGTAATTTTGATCTTCATAAAACGGCAGGCCTCTCAGCGGGGAAATACCAACTTGCAATTGTGGCAAATATTTCATTCTTATCTTCCAGCATTGCAAAAAATAACTTTGAGTGGAATTGTAAGAATATAAAGATCTCAGAAGTACTGAAATACTGAAGTATTACTGAGGAATATTAGGGACTACTGGAAAGCAGCACAATAGAAAACCAGACCAGGTGGTCTCCAGTCTCCAAGCTCTCTGCAGCTTCCCAAATTTGAATCCCTACTGCTGGCACATCCCAGCTTCCCTCAGGCCTCACCTCCACCGAGAGGGTTTTCCCCAAAGCAAAGAACAGGGGGTGCATGTTGACGTCGGGGTCCTTCCGGAAGCAGTTGGGTTTGGCGTGGTGCTGGAAGTGCAGGTGATTCCACCAGCTGGCCGGGGCTCCCTGTGGGAAGGGAGGAGAAGAAAAAAGGTGGATCTTCTGCCCTTAGTTCTCTCCTTACGCTGGGATTGGTTTTGGCTGCAGAAAACTTCAGCGGCAGCCCCTCCCCACACCCAGTGGGGTGGCCCACACCCACCTTGAGATGGCCGATGACGAACTTGTGCACCCAGTGGTTCCATCTGGACTTGCTGAAGACTGACAGGTGTCCAAAATCGTGCTGGAGCCAGCCAGCCTGGGCCTGGAATTGAAAACCAACAGAGCTGCTGGGGAAAAAGAACTGCCAGGAAGGGTCTGTGTCTGAAAAGGGCTTTCTTCTCCCACTCCCACGCTCCTCGCAACGTATCCCTGGATAGCAAGAGCGCTTCCAATGCCAGGCTCCAATCCAAACTCTCCTTTTTCACTACAAGCCAGTGCGCTCCAGACTCTGCCTAATGACTTTTAGTCCTGGACAGTTGTTTTCACGAGGAAGGGGAAAAAAAAAAAATCATGGGAAAAACCCAGCCATGGAGCTCAGAACCAGCATTTATTCCCTCACAAAACTGCTCTGAAATCGGCAACAAAGTCTCCTTTAAGGAGCAGCTTGCTGCTGCCTCCTCCGAGTAGTTGTAATTCCAAGGGGATCAGCTGGCCACAGGAGGAATAGCTGGAGCTTTGAGAGCTGCTCTGCCCTCTCCTCTAACTCCCTGCAAGTTCCCATGGGAACACTGTGGCCTGGCCCCTGCACACAGCCTTGGAGTTCTGGCACCCGGGAGCTCGGGAGCTTTCATCGTGTGGGGAAGGCTGGAATAAGGAAGGCTTTGATGGAATACGGGGAGGAAAAAGCAAGGCAAAGCCTGCCCTATCACAGCAGCATGTGTAATTTTGCCCTCCTGGTGGAATCTGGAGAAAAGCAGGATTTTGGGAAGTCCGCGACGATAAGATTCCTCCCGTGCTGATGTCAAGTCCCGAATTCGGCTTTTGGGGTTTGTTTTGTGCAGGTGCTCACCTGGACAGTGCCCAGAAGCACCGCAGACAAGAGGAAAGGCACGGTGGATGCTCCAAAGTACCAGATGACGAGCCAGGCTGCAACATCCAGCATCAAGATGTGGCAGAGACAGAGGATGAAGAAGGCGTGGTTGGGCCGGAGGAGCCCCATCTTCTCCACGGTCGCACGGAGCTCGCGGAAATCTTCCACCAGCTTTTTCTGTGGGGACACCCAAAAGCATCCACTGGTCGGAAAATGCCTCAGGAACACAACAAGGAGCTCAGTTTCCCCTCTCAGGGAGGAAAAGGGGGAAAGCTGAGGGTCACCCTGAGACAAATCTTTGCTAAAATTATGATTAACGACACGAAACGAAGCCACAGCCAACAGTGATTCCAGGGGATCCTGTGATGTTATGCACAGGGAATTCTGCCTGCCAGCAGGAGAAGTTAAACAGCACAATTCCAACCCTCAAATCCCAAGTTTTTAAGGCACTCACGTTCTTGCTGGGCTCAAAGCTGGGCTGGTCTGGTGCCAGTTCCCCAATCAGGAGTGGGCTCATGTACTTTCTCACCAGTGTCTTGTCAAGGTGAAAAGCAATGAAAGGATCCTGAAACACAGACACAGGATGAAGAAAAATGATCATTCAGGTGGCAGCAAAAAGAAATGTACTTCATGATATGCTGGACCATTCAAAAGATCCCTGCTAGGGAAATCAGTCATTTTTATCATTTAAATGTAACATCAATCTCCATGGCAACCAGGTGAAAAAAAAACCCACTAGTGGCTGTTATCACTACAGGTTCTATCCCTATATTTAAATTACAAATCCTGAGCACACATGTCACTTTGATATCTAATTCCTCATCTCCCATTTACCTCCTTTACCATATTTCTCTCCCCAGCATATATTCACAATCTCCCTCAACCTAAGGATGTGGGGTTTTTTTAATTTTCTGGAACAATATTTGCCTGCTGTGCACCACTTTGTAAGATTCCTATACCATGCATTGCTTATCACTATAATTACTAGATCATCATTGTGTGCTTTTAAAATAAGATGTGTTTTTAAAAGATCTCTAGTCAGGAAAGGGCTTAAAAATTGGCTGATGTTGCCAGCTCTAGGTCAGCTGTAGCATCCTCTCTCCTCAGGGTCACTGAATAAAGGAGGGAAAGAGAGAGGGGAACCAACATTTGCATTTTCTCATTGGAAAATGGGGAAAAGAAAAATGGGGAGGAGTGTGTGGGCAGAGCAGGGGAGGATGGTACCACACATTCAGACCAATCCCTTCCATGGAGGCTGTAAAACCCGGGAGTGCAATCCCAACTGGAGGATAGGGGACGGCTAATTGCACCTTCTAGAAACCAGAACAGCAAACCAAAAGTGTTCTTCCTTTACTTCCCATTTTTTCCCTGGTTTTGAGGAGCCTCGTTCTTTTCATCCCCGGGGACAAAACTACTGGGAAATTAAAACTTGGCAGGGGTTTCTGCAGGGTCAGCAGTTCAAGTGCACCCGGCAGGGCCACTGATATCATCACCTAAAGAATGCAGCTGGCTGCAATCCCACCATCCAGCCATGTGCTGACCCTCTCCTGAGCACAGAAACATGGAGCATTTGGGTGGGAAAGGCCCTTCAAATCTCATCCCATTCCCCCCTGCCACGGACACCTTCCACTAGCCCAGGTTGCTTCAAGCTCCATCCAACCTGCCTGGAACACTTCCGGGGATGAGGCACCCACCACCTCTCTGGGCAACTTGTTCCAGTGATGGGGCTTTGAAAATGCACCTGTGCACCCTGACCTCATAAAATGTTGCAGATTCACATATTATTTTTGGCTATAAGCGGTATTCACACAATGGGATCTTCACGTGGAGATCTCAAGTTCCATCCTTTCCATTCAGGACTGAAACAGAGTCCAGCAAAACCATCCTAGGGGTAGATTGACATCCCATGCCTACCTTTGGGTCCAAACACATAGGTTTGGGGAAATTCATGCAAAGGACACAGGCAGACAAAGGAAGGAAACAGCACCGGCAGAGTCACCCCACACCCAACTCCAGCGGCATTTCCAACAGCCGCTGGCACTCAGACACGAACGATTGATTTCTTTTTCATGACTGAAATACGACTTTCGGGGATATCCCGCACGAGTGCCATCCCTTGGGAACGCGGCGCCGGGTTTGGGAAGTTCGAGGAGGGCGAAGGCGCAAACCACAACTGAGCCCCCGTGTGCCACACGCAGCGTTTGATATTCCTACGCGTGCAAAAATTATTCAGGGGCTTGGCGTGCATTTCTCCCCGGTTGCAGACGCGGTTTGGAGCGATCCCCGCAGAAGCCCTTCCCTGCGGACAACAATCCCGAACAATCCCCGGCGGCGGAGCGTGCGCCCTGTGCATCCCATCGCACGCCGCGGGCAGCTCCCCGCGTACGCGCGCGTGGAACGGCGCGGGATCCCCGCGTGCTCCCGGCCCCGGGGATGCTCCCCCGCGCATCCCTCCTCCATCCCCTCCCCGCCCGGGCTGCCGGGGCCGCTCACCGTGGCGTCCTGCCCGGCGTAGTGGCTGATGACCCGGGAGCCCCCCGGGTGCCTGCGGCAGAAGCGGCTGATGTCGTACACCTTCCTGTCGATCACCAGCCAGCGCTCCTGCGGCGCCGGCCCCCGCNGCCCACTGGGCTGCGCCCGCCGAGCGCCCGCCCCCGGGATGCTGCGGGGTTTGGGGGTGGACGCCGCGGGACGGGAGGAAGCTCGGGCTGCGCGGGCTGGGACGGTTCCCAGAATCATTTCGTTTGGAAAAGGCTTCCGAGAGCGGCGAGTCCCCGCCGTGCCCCCAGCGCTGCCGAAGCACCTCGGTCACGGAGTCACGGGATCGTTCGGGTTGGAGGGACCTCTGGAGATCGCCCAGTCCAACCCTCCTGCCGAGGCAGGGTCACCTGGAGCAGGTTGGAAGACACAAAGGAGTGAGGTTCCACACCCTCCCTGAGGTCCCTGGGCAGCTGTTCCAGTGCTCTGCCACCCTCAACGCAAAGTTCTTCCTCATTTTGAGGTGAAACTTCTGGAGTTTTAGTTTACGGCCATTGTTCCTCAGCCTGTTGCTGGGCACCACCAAACAGATATCCCCAAGTGCCACATCCACGCGGCTTTTAAGTCCCTCCAGGTCATCCCTGCAGGCGACTCCACCACTGCTCCAGACAGTCTGTTCCAGGGCTTGACAACCCTTGCCAACGATTTTCCCTCGTATCCAACTTAAACCTCCTCTGGCACAACTTGAGGCCATTTCCTCTTGTCCTGTCACTTGTTACCTGGGAGAAGAGACCCCTCCTTCCAGGGAGTTCCCCCTCCCCACACTCAAATTCCTTCTTTTGAACCATTTTTCCCACCTGTTTCTCCTTATTTCTGAGCTGAAGATGACTTATCTTCCCTGCCCTCGGTTTGGCTTCCCCTTTCCAGCAGATCTCTCCCTGTCTTCCATCTGTTCTGCCTCTCCCTTCCAGCTGCCTCAGCCTCTCCTGTTCCTAGGGCTCCTTTTGGCTGCTCCTGCCTGGATGTGCAGCCAGAGGGAGGGAAGGTGTTGCCACAGGTAAATCACATCAAAACCCTGCAGATGATTCTTCATAAATAGACAATTGAGTAATTCTGGAAGAGCGAATGATGCTAAAAAAGACCAATCCATCTGTGTGGGACTTCATCCACGTGAATTACGAATTAAAATTCCTCTCCCCACATCCATCCCCCTTTCCACAGTAGCGCCAGCCTTCCCCCTGAACTCTCATTATTGATTCTGGGTTTCTTTGTCTCCATTCACACCTTCCAATCTGACCTAGTTACAGCAATTCCAGTTGAATGTAACCATAGAAACAAAGAGCCACCAGGCTGCATCCCCTCCGTGTACTGAGCATCACCTGATGGCTACATCACATCTTGGAATTCTGTGCCTGCAAAATGCTGGATCGAACGTTTTTGTTTCCCTCCCTTTGGCAATTAATGTTAATAAACACTAATAAATGTTCGGCATCTTTTTGAACTTAATTATATTCAGAACAGTACGGTAATTATTTCAAATTCCATTTTTTTCCCGTTATTGATTGCACAAACCAGAATATTTATGCTAAATTTCGTTGATGTTCTTGACCTTTTATCAGTTTTCTTTTTCCCATACACTGCATTAAAAGAAAATAAATCCTATCTTCCTACACCAAGTCAAACCTTTGGAAATTTGCTTTAAGGGGTCTTAAAAGGCAAAAAGCACCACTCAACTCGACAAACTGCACCCTCGTGCCCTCCGTGTGCCTCCTCTGGTTTCAGCAGCTATAAGGGATGTTAACACCTTATTAACACATTTTTTTCCCCAGACAAATTATACAACAGCCCTTGGAATTCCCTTCCAAGCTCCTCCTGACATAAAATCTCCCGGCTGGGGTTGTTTGTCCCTCAGCAGATGATTCAACCAAGGATAAGACATGGAAGCTACTGGAATCACCAGTGCAGGTTTCCTTGTCTTGCTATGAGCTTCCAGTTGTCAGCAGTGGTTGTTTCTCCTGCCTTTGCCACACTCAGGACCTCAATGCATGTCTCAGAGACAAGAATGGGATCTTTGTAATAAAATCCACAAGGGAAAAAAACCCAGCTGCTGTTAGAGACTCCCCGGCATCCTGCATCCAGCTGGGAATCTTGGCATCAATCCCTGCTGGAAGACAATTAATTAACCAGGTACAACGAGTCCTTGAGTGCCCTGACTCCTTGTTTTACCTTCCCTGATCCTATCTCCTTATCTACTGTCACCATCTCACTGTGACCCAGCTTCCCAGGCCACCAGGAACCACCAAAATTCCAAGGGGAGGTAAGGGATGCTCTTCTGATCTGGCTGCAAATCATTCTTAGATGACTGGGGATCACCAGAAGTTGGAGAAAATACATTAAAATTCCTTATTTCACAACCATGATTTGGCTGGAACATACTTTAAGTGACTTGGATGGTGATGAGGGAACACTAAATATTTGTGCATCTGGTGACCAAACCAGTGATGAGGGAAAGAGGAAATGGACTGAAAGGATGGCAGCCTTTCTTTTCCCCTTTTAGGGAAAATGAGTTGCAATAATGGATGGTGAGGCCTGAAACCACAGAAAAAATTAAAGGAAAACCAACAAATGCTGAAAAGCAGTTGGAAAGAACAAAGTCTAAAAGAAGACTCGGTTCTTGGCTTTGGTTCAGCCTAAGGAAAAGCTCAAAATTCCGGGCACATGGGAATTGTGGTGGCGCGATTTACAAGGTTCTGTCGTCAGCGCAATTAAAACAGCCAAGCTGATGAAGAAAATGCAGCAGGAAACCACTAATTTACTCACTGTGTTACAACCAGAGAAGAGCTTGAAGCTCTTGACAGCTCCCTGTACCACCACTCCTACACCAGGCTTAAGATCCACTGGAAGGATTTGTGTAACACCAGCAGAAGGGGGAGAAACTGGAAATATTTCCTTTATTCTTGTTGTAGTGTTGGGAACGAGCTGGAATACCGGAATAACTTGGCCTAAATGAGTTAGAGTTGTACCTAGAACTCTTTGTTTGGGTTGCTAACACTTTATACTGACAATAAATTCTTGATTTTTCATACAGTGTTTCTTCAGTCCATATTAACCCCCTAGAGTATTTGCTCAGTGCTTGCCCTAGCAAAAAAGACCAAGATTTGGGAAGGAGTTTACATCTTGCCAGAAAAAGCAACCAGGAATTACTATCTGTAAGGGATGAGATAAAAATAAGCTTATCTTTTGCCCTTCAGAAGACATAAATTCAGAGTAGCAACTGAGGGAGCCAGGCAGTGATTGTTTAGAGTTTCATACATTTGAAAGCAAAACCTGAGTAAGGAAAAAAAAAGGAAAGGAGCTGGTGACAACAGGAGGACACCAGTAGGATTTTCACTAGAAATCCTTACAAAGCAGCGTCAGAACACAGCATTTCTCTCCTGATACCTGCCCTGCTGCTTTCTGAGTGTGACTGCGCCCTCTGCTTCCCTGGCAGCCGGAGCAGTTTGTGCCCTGACCCTGATAATCCCACGGGCAGCCCAAGATCCACTGCAGAATGTGGAATCCCTGCCAGGAATCCCCGCACAATGGGGATTTCTGTTCCTTTGTTGGTTGTTTCCCTTGTAAAGTTACCACTCTTCCACAAAGAGAAAAAAAGTTGGATATGTCAGAGTAAAAAATATCCACAGTAAAAAATATCCAACAAATCTTTGCTGGAATTTTGTCTTTGTTTTAAATATATGGACTGCTACAGCATCCCTACCACACCACTGGGTTCCCTCACCTCAGACTCCCATTCCCATCCCAGCTATTTCCCACTCTGAATTCATTATTCAGCCCTTTTAAGCTCAGAGCTTCTCAGCCTTTCCTTCTGGTGAAAGACAGGGAAAACCTGGGGTCTCTTTACATGTATTTTTCCTTGGCAGGGTAATTAAAATTATAAAAAAGTCTAAATCTAATTTTCACTCCATTTTTCTCCCAATATCCTCAGTTCCTGCCTTTTTTTCCCTTTCACAAACTGCTCCATGTCTTTCCCTTGCTCACTGCGCTCTCCTGCTGCCTCCTTTTCCCACCATGTCCCTTGGAGCCATCCAACCTTACCAAGAACTGAGGAAAAAGGAGGATTTTCCCTGGACCCATGAGGATTACAGCACAGCTACAGGGCATTTCCATGTGCTGGTGCCAGTCTGGGTGCCGCTGTCAAAGTCTAGTCCTTTCTAAAAACCAAATTCAAATAAACTCATCTTGCCAACTCCTACATAAAGGGGATGAGACAACAAACACAGCAAATGCCAATTTTTACCACATTTTTAAAGCGCTTTCCTCGGGGTTTCCACTTCTTTTACATTAAACCAATGCATGAGACAGTGTAAAGATACCTGAACCACCAATTTTCCATGCTTTTTCACCATTCCAGTCCAACCCAGCAAGATATCCCTCACTATCTCATTACCCGAAGGGCAGACGTGCCCCCCATGAAAAACTCTTCCATTTCCTATATCCCCTCTCCCATCCTTCGTTCCCTTTCACGTCCCTCACCTTTTCTGCCCCCATCTCGTGACTATTTGGTCAAACTCAGGGCTTTTATGTCCCTCACACAAGCTCTTTGTGCTGCTAAAGCTCCGCCAGGCAACGACGGCAGCCTTTCACCTACTTGGCCATAGAGGAGAGCCTGTTCTCCTCTCTTTGCCGGGGCTGGTTTGTGCCCCAGGAGCCAAAAAAAACTCGGAACAAGCGCTGTATGAAGCCTGACAGCCTGGCTGGCTGTGCTGCTGCAGGGTGAGAGCAGCAGGGTTTGGTTTTTTTTAGGAGCATCTTTCAATGAGTTGTCATTAAGTTACGGCGCAATTATCGACGGGAAATGGCCACGTGGGGAGTTCTGGGTGCTGATTTTGCTTCTTTGCCTATCTGCAGGTAAATTCCCAAATGTACCGACCTCTTAGAATCAACATAGAACGTTTTGGGTGGGAAGGGAACTTAAAGCTCATCCCATTCCAACCCCCTGCCGTGGGCACAGACACCTTCCACTAGCCCAGGTAGCTCCAAGCCCCATCCGGCTTTGGACACTTGCAAGGATGAGGCAGCCACAGCTTCCCCGGAAAACCTGTGCCAGGGCCTCACCACCCTCACAGGGAAGGATTTCTTCCTGAATTGTGCACATCCAGGCACACCTACGGGATAAAAATCCCCCAGTTTGAGGAAATCAGCAAATAGGATGGCAAACTTTTCCCTCATCACAAGCAACGAGTTTCAGGTCCACCTTAATGTGGTGTCTGGCTGTAATTTAGCCTGATCCTTGTCAGAGGGCTATTTTCAACCAAACTAAATAAAACCAGCAAGTCTTAGCAAAACATTCCTGTCATTTCTGACTTTCCTCACCCCACACCACAGGAAAAGGCTGTTTAATAGGCTGAAGGCCTCCTGTAGCATTCACACCAGGCAGAAGCAGAGGAAAGCTCTAGCATAGCTTGGCACAAAGCTAAAGAGGAGCGATTTAGATGGGATATTGGGAAGATAATCCTTCCCTGTGAGGGCGGTGAGGCCCTGGCACAGGTTGCCCAGAGAAGCTGTGGATGCCCCATCCCTGGAAATGTTCCAGGCCAGGCTGGACACACTTGGAGCAACCTGGGACAGTGAAAGTTGTCCCTGTCCATAGCAAAATGGTTTTTAAGGTCCCTTCCCACCCAAACCCTTCTGTGATTCTGTGGTTAACCATGTGGATTCCTCCCCTTGCTTAAACCCAGCCAGTGCCTCTACAGAAAGGATTAATAATCCTTCATGCAAAATAATCACAAGGAAAGATCCCTATCGCCAGGAAGTCTCGGGATCACACCTGGCTGGCCCTGGAAAGTGGCCACGGGTCCCGTCAGAGGGGAGCAAAGCCACAGGGGAAAACGCTCTGTGTTGTTTTTGTCCTTGCAAAAAGCCTTGCGCAACCTGGCGACGGGAATTGTGGATAACAAAGCGCCCCACGGCCAGGAAAAAGATGGGAAGGATGGCATTATCCCACCTGTTAATAAAAAGCATGGCCTCAGGCGGGAGAGCTCTGGCTGGGCTCAAACCAGCTCTGCTCGTGGCACACGGGGGAGCTGTGAAGTCTGGCAGCCACTGGTGGCAGCCGGGCAAAAACAGAGCAAAACAACGCGGATTTCGGGCAGAACTGCGATAGCTCCTTCCTGAGCTCAGGTGTGAGAAGGGAGGTGAGAAGTCTGGGAGAAAAAAGGCAGAAAATAGGGGAAAAAAAGAAGGAAAAAGGGAGGAAAAAGAAAAAAGGTATAAAAATAGTAAAAATGGTAAAAAAAGGTTAAAAAGGGTGAAAAGGGTAATAAAGAGTAAAAGTAAGGGAAAAGGGTGAAAAAGGAGTGGAAAGGGGGAAAAGCAGGAGGAGGGGTGAAGGGAGAAAAGAGGGAAAAAGGAGAGGAAGGAGAACGGGGGTAAGAGGGACAAAAGGGGGGGAAAGAGGAATAGGCGGGAAAAGTGGACAAGAGGAGAAGAAGGAAAAGTAGGAAAAGAGGGTAAAGGGGGGAAAAAGAGGGCAAAGGAGGGGAAGTGGGAAAGGTGGGGAAGGGGAGCAGGAGAAGAGGAAATTAAAAAAAAAGAAAGAAAACGGGAAAGAAGAGGGGAAAAAAGAAGTGGGAGGGAAAGAAAAATAACGCCGGAAAAAAAATAAAAAAAAGCGGGGGCAGCTCTTTCCAGCAAGAGCCAAAATCTCGAGGACACGAAGCTCGGAGGAGGAGGCGGCGAGGGGCTCCCAGCCTCCCGTCCCGCCGCCCCCCGGCCCCCGGGCGGTCCCGGCTGCAGCGGCCCCGCGGTTCGAAAGATCGGGCCGGGCCAATGGCCGGGAGTGGGAGGGCAGCGGGACAGCCGGGATTGGCGCCGGGGCTCGGCTGATCCCGCTGGGAGAGCCGCGGGCACGGAGCGGGGAGGAG
>VZRJ01006763.1:35038-86325 GCA_013397565.1 Ptilonorhynchus violaceus | reverse complement strand
TGAAGGGGGGGGGCTTTGGGTGGAAGGGGCCGAGCTTCCCACAAACCAGGGCTATGTGCGAGGAGAAAGTGCACCAGTGCGGGGACAGCCAGCCTAGGGGGCACTTCCGAGCAGGCGGAGAGATTCCAAGGGCTGGGACGCGAGAAACAAAGAGCGGGGAGGACATGAGCGAAGGCGAAGGGAGGGAGCAGGGGATCAGCTGAGTTAAATCCCGCAAGGAAAGCTCTTCCCCCCACGGCACATCCCCGAGAAGCGCAGGGACAGGTTTTCCCCCTCTCCCTCCTCCTCTCCCCCTTTTGGGCAAGAAGACAAAAGAAGCGAGCGGCCCCATGGGGAAAGGGGGTGAGCAAGGGGGGGATTCGGGGGAGCCGGCGGCGCAGATCCGCCTGTACACCTGGGAGGAGATCCAGAAGCACAACCTGCGGACGGACAAGTGGCTGGTGATAGAGCGCAAGGTTTACAATGTCACCAAGTGGGCCAACAGGCACCCGGGGGGCCAGCGAGTCATCAGCCACTGCGCCGGCGAGGATGCCACGGTAAGGACCGACCCCCGCGGCTCCCCCGGCTCCAGCAGCATCCTCTGACAGCTCCTTCCCTCCCTGGAAGGATCCCTGGCCCCTGTCCCCCGTCTCCCCAACACCTGCTGGACACCCGGCTCAGCCCTCTGGCTGCTCCAAGAGGATGCAGGAGCCCCCTGGAGCCGTGGTGTGTGGAAGATGGGGTGGTAGGGATTGCTCTGCTTAAATCCTGCTGGTTTGCCTTTGTCTCTCCTGCTCGTGCCGTGCCTCGAGCCCCGAATTCAGGGGTGAAGTGTCCCAAATCTCCCCCCTTTTTTTTTTCCAGCGTGGAGCTTGTGACATGCAGAGTCACGGAGCCAAGCACAGGGAGGGTTAAAGACAGGCCAGGCTGTGTCTCAAAGTTGCTTCTGTGAGGAGGCTTTAAAACAAGGAGCTTTTTAGCTTTTTTTTTTTTTCCCCCCCAAGAGAGAATTCTCTGGAGAATTTAGTTACAGGTTGCTACAGAAAGGGAAAAAAAAAAAAAGGCAGCAAAGCATTTGCTGCTGCTCCAGCTGCTCCTGCGCTGGGTTCAGCCACCTCTCAGGTTTCAGCAACTTAAAAGATAAGAAGCCAAACCAAATCAAACAACAACAAAATAACCCCAGCCTTGAAAAGGAAACAAATTAGAAATAAATTGTTTGCTGTCTGGAGTTTCCCTCAAAACCACCTTCCTCAGAAGTGCATCCAGAGAGCATGTTCTCTCCTCAGGGCGTGTTAATAAAACCCAAGCTGCCTCAAGAGCTCTTCCCAAAACGTGCAGAGACCAAGCAGGAACAGGAACTGTTGGTCTCCCACAGCTCCTGACACCTTAGCAAGGGGGAGGCTCCATGTGTGACAAAATTATTTGGCAGAACCATTAACCTTTCCTTTCCATCAGTCCCCATTTCCTTGCATCCCGTGGTTGTTTTCCATTCTTTTCCTTGAAGCACTGAGCTGCATTTTGGCCTTTCTGCCCCCTTTTCAGTAAATCCTCTGAATGAATAGCTTTCTCCCTCAAAAAGATGGGCCAGGTTTTACTCTCAGCTGCTTAGACACAGAGCTGCTGAAACAGGAGGAGTTTGACTCCAGTCCTCGAGAATTTAACTCCAATATCTCCATTAGCAACCGGAAAGCATCTGCTGTTGCAGTTGTCTGGAATCCCTGAAAGGGAGGCTGAAACACAGGTTGGTGATTCTAGGATTGCTGGTTCTCCTCCCACCTCCCCACCCACCTTCCTACCCTACTGCTCCATGAAGGCAGGGTCTTAAAAATGCTCTGAAATTGTTAAATCGCCGCTTTGAGCACTAAAACAGAATTGGCAGCGGTTTTCCAGCTACCCTGTGGTGAAAAACCATTTACAGCCAAAAAAACCTCTCTCATTCAGGGGAAGAAAGGCCTGGCCTTGACCCTATGTGGATTTAGATTGGATTTCAGGAAGAAATTCTTCCCTGTGAGGGTGGTGAGGCCCTGGCACAGGTTGCTTGGAGAAGCTGCAGCTGCCCCATCCCTGGAAACATTCCAGGCCAGGTTGGATTGGGCTTGGAGCAACCTGGGCTAGCGGGAGGTGTCCCTGCCCACGGCAGGGGTTGGAATAGGATGATTTTTAAGGTCCCTTCCAGCGGTTCTGCGATTTTTAGGCCACGCTTTAACACGACATAGGAGTCTGGGACTGTTCTGGTGTCACCTCGTGCACAGAACACGAAGGCAGGGACACTTTGCAGCCTTTCTGCAAAAGAAAATCCCTGTGCTGACTGCTCCAAGCACTTCAAATGCTCAGGTACAGCTCATACCTCGATTACACAAAGCCTTTTTTTCACCAGAAGCAGCTGGAATAATTCCCAGTTGCCCATAAGACACTTCAGCTTATTTGGTCAGTGGATCACCGAGTTGGGAGGTCAAGTGCCAGTATCACACAGCGTTTCCCAGGGATTATCTTTTGCCTTTTAAGCTTTTTATTTCCTGCAGTACAGAACTGAGGCCAATTCCAAAAGTCAGGTGCTATCTCCTATTTGGGATCTATTAGTAAAGGAGCTGCACGAGATATAGAAAAATTAAAAAACCAATCCTTCCATCACTTGCAGGATCTCCAGGCAGTGGGCACCCAGTCAGACCTCCAAAGACTTTATAAAAATAATACTGAATCAACATTTTTTAAGGCTTCTTATGTGTCACCCTCTCCCACTTTCCCTTTCTTCCCCTTTTTTTCCCACCCAAAACTGCAAAGCCTTGCAGCAAGAACAGCCAGCCACTCACTTCCCCACTCACTCTGCTCTTCCTTCCTCTTTCACATCATCTGCAAACTGTTCCAGAGAAGGAAACCAGCAAGCAGAGTTAATATTTCAGGGACATGTTGATTTTGGCTGGCGTTTTTGAACCCCAGACTTTTGATGGAGGTCAGCTCGCAGAAGGGTCAGCTGCACACAGGGAACGCTTTCCAGTCTGCCCCTCTCTCTTTAGAGCCAGGAGGGAGATTTTAGTTGGTCCCTACAATTGTTAGGCAATGGGACAAAGGTGGGAAGGCTGGAGCATGGTATTCCTGACTCCTGTTTTTAACTCTTTTTTTTTCTTTTTCCCATACTGGTTTTATGGTTCTAGAATAAAGCAGAGTGAAGGAAGCACTCAGTTACTCATCTTCCAGAAAAAAAAGACAATGACAGGCTCCAAAATGAAATCCTCACTTTTTCCTCAGCTGTTTCACTGCAGGCCTGGCCAAACCACCCTGGAATATTTTTTGTGTTTGCAGCCACATCCAGGTTCAGCCACCACAGTCACCCCCTCTCTTGATGCGCCTCCAGGAGCAGACTTTCCAAGGGTATTTATATCCTAGGAGGGATTTGCACAGATTCCTCCCTGCCCACCTTCTAAGGGAATTAACAGGATTTAAGTATTGAGTTGCTTAGAAAGAATTTCTTGAGGTGCCTTTCACCATATGGCTGGATGCCATCCCAGGTCTCAGCATTCCCAGGGAAGCAAATTCATCAGCCTTTAGTGGAATTAATGTCCCAAAGTGTGACCAGAGAGGTGGAGGTCACCTGACCCCCCTCTTCTACAGCTGCTGGAGGTGGGTGGGAATGACACAGTGAATGGGAAGCACAACTCACTCCTGAATCTCACTCCTGTCTCCATCCCAGGATGCATTCCAGGCTTTCCATATCAATCCCACCTTGGTGCAGAAGTTTCTCAAGCCGTTGCTTATCGGAGAACTCGCTCCAGGGGAGCCCAGCCAGGACCGAGACAAAAACGTGAGTATTTGTTCCTCAGCTGGGGTTCAGGGTGCTATTCCCACCGTTTTTTTCCCTCTTGGGATGTTCTCCAGAGAGGGAGGAAAGTTCTTAGTGGCTGAACATCTCCATGTAGCCATATTTGCATCCCATTATTGATTAAAAGTGTGTGGAAAGGGGGTGGACATGTTTGGCTGTGCAAACCTTGCCTTTCCCACAGAGCCACAAGCAACCAATTTCTGGCAGACAATTTCTGGCAGCCCATTCCAGGCATCCAGGCTGGACTGATCCTATCCTGCAGGGAAATGGGAACTGAGATGTGGACCAGGAAATGTGCACCAGCTCTAGGGTTCCTTTTGCTGTTCCTTTGCTGGTGACCAAGCTCCAAAACACAAGTCCCCAGGTGTCTCACTTTGGTGGCTGTGCTAAGGAGCAGCAGCCCAGCAAGTGCCTTTTCCACATCCTCAGGGCAGCTCCGTGTCCCTGCTCATCCATAATTCAGGCTTGGAGCGTGGCATGGCCGGGAAACCCAATCCTGCCCCGTTGTTTGTGGCGGGCCATGATTGTGATATGCCTGTGTCCCTCACAATAGCAGGAACAGCACCGTGACCCAGGAGTGCTCCTCATGGATGGCTGCACGGCAGCTGGCCCACGGATTGAGTGGGGATGCTCATTATCAGAGCACTGGAATGAGGCACAACAGCACTGAATTCCCTCTTGCTCCAGCTTCCCTTTACTTGGGAACCTCACTCAGACGAGAGCCAGCCAGGTGATGTGACACTCAGCAGAGCTTGGATTACTCTCCTGGCTCCAGGTCTGAAAGGTCGGGATGCGGGCTCAGACCAGCCAGGATGTTTATTCATAGGAATACAGGGTGAATATGGAGCCAGGGTCCTTAGCATGGAGCTCATCCTTGCACCATCCATCCATCCCACGACTCACTCAGACTCACCCCCAAGCCTCTCCCTGCTCTTGCCTGTCCCGTTGCAGTCCCAGCTGGTGGAGGATTTCCGGACCCTGCGGAAGACGGCGGAGGACATGAACCTGTTCCGAGCAAGCCCTCTGTTCTTCTCCCTTTACTTGGGCCACATCCTTGCCATGGAAGTTTTGGCTTGGCTCATGGTTTCCTACTTCGGGACCGGCTGGATCACAACCCTCATCCTCGCCTGCATCCTCACCACTTCCCAGGTGAAAACCAGAGGTCTTCCGCTCCTGACTTCCCTCTCTTCCTCACACTCCCAAATTGTCTTCCGTCTCCATTTCTTTCCTGCTTAGCTCTGATTCCCAAAGGCTTCCTAACTATTCGATTTCCCCTCATCCCAGGCCCAGGCAGGGTGGCTGCAACACGACTTTGGACACCTCTCTGTCTTCAAGAAGTCTTCCTGGAACCACATCGTCCACAAGTTTGTCATTGGACACCTGAAGGTAAAGGGAATTCTGGAGCCAGGGAACTGTGGGAATGCTGTGGCACAGTAGAAAAGGGAAGCTCTCAACATTCCCATAGTGAGCACAGGCACAAAAAAAGTTGGTGATCATTGCCCATGGAGCAACCTGGGATAGTGGGAAGGTGTTCCTGTCCATGGCAGGGGGTTGGGACTGGATGAGCTTTAAGGTCCCTTCCAACCCAAACCATTCCAGGATTCTCTGTGGGAAGACACGGTGACCTGTAACTTGCTTAGAGTGTATTCCGTGTTCTTTCAATATGGATGATCCTTAGGGATCCCTCTGGAAACAGCAGTCTTGTGGCAACCAACAGCTCCACCACCCCCCTGCTCACTGCCCTCTCCAAAGCAAATCCCACTTCGGCCACAATCCCAGTCTCACCAGTTCAGCTCCAATGAACGACTGGGTAATCCCACCTTTGGAGCAGCTCCCCATGGATGAAAGCTCCTTGTTTTTCCTTGCCCAGGGCGCCTCTGCCAACTGGTGGAACCACCGCCACTTCCAGCACCACGCCAAGCCCAACATCTTCAAGAAGGACCCGGATGTGAACATGCTGCACATTTTTGTCCTGGGAGACACGCAGCCCGTTGAGGTAAGGAAAAGCAGGGAAATCATGGAAAACTGCTGTCCGAAAAGGCCTCGGGGAGCGGTTGCGCAAACCCGGGAGTTGGCTCCCATTGTTAGACATGACTTACACAGGCAGGACGTCCAGGAATGCTGGAAAGGAAACGCTTAATCCAGGGATTTCGTCTGGCTGCGTTGTCTGACAGGAATTTGGAGCCAACCCTTGGGCTGAGGAGCAGCACTGACTGTTAATTCCCAATCCATTTCCTGGGCTGACCACAGGAGAAAGCATCCTTGGGAAAAATAATGCAGATGGGGTTGGAGAGAAAGCAGAAAGCCACTGAAGGCCACTTCATCCTGCTGGCTTGAAACGCCCACATGAGGGGGAAATATGGTGTTCCTCAGTATTCCAGCAAGAGCATTTCAAAACTTCCATTTCCATAGCAAATATCTTCCAGCATTAGTCAGTCAGAGGATCTGCACTTTCCTCAGAAGCCCTTGCCATGAGGTTGAGGGGATATTGCAACCATAACCTATATTTTCTTATTTTTTACTTTAACTAAAACACTGCCCATAAAAGAACAAGCTACCTTAAGTGATTTTAATTTTAATTAAGTCTGTCCCTCCAGAGCCAAAATATTTACTGCCTGCTTATAAAAACCTACCCAAAGTGCTTGAACCGTGGTCTTTTTCACAATGGAACAAGGATTTCTAGTTCTAAAAACAAAACCCAAAGGAAATGGTCAAGCAGCAAAGACAACACAGGGGAAATACAACACTAAAAATGGTTTCTCAGCCAGATTTTGTGTTATTGAGAAAGCAGACCACGGTTCTGCCACTTAAAGGAAAACCTAAACCTTTGTGATAGCAAGGATAACAGAAATTACCTTTAAAAATTGAGTTTACACCTAACACAATGCCAAAATCAGGATATTTAATCCCACCAAACCACTTCTCGCACGCTGGTGGGAATTCAGTCCAAACTCCCTGGTCAATAAATTAGGAATTGTAACAGAGAATCTGCTTTTACCTGGGAATGTCCCAATCCCAGGCTGAGCTCTCTCCTTGTGTCCTGCAGTATGGCAAGAAGAAGCTGAAGTACCTGCCTTACAACCACCAGCACGAGTACTTCTTCCTCAGTGAGTATCCACCCTCTCCTCTTCCCTTTTCCTGGAATGCCACTTGTCCTTTTCCAGCCCTCACTGTGTGAGCAGAGCAACTCCTTAAATCCCAACTCATCCCACTCTTCCTCAAGGCCACCATCCCCTGTGCAGGTCCCAAAATCAACTCAGGGATATCCAAGCACCCGGAACGCTGCTCTGTAAAGCGAGGGGAACAACCGAGACCGGGAATAACCTCCATGGGAAAAATGCATGCTCCCAGTTCCCTGGAGCCAGACCCTCATGTCACACACCTTCCCCACCCCTCTGATGGCCAAACCATTTCCCTTTGCCTTGCAGTCTTCCCGCCTCTGCTCATCCCTGTGTATTTCCAAATCCAAATCATCTCGACCATGATCAGGCGCAGGTTCTGGGCGGTGAGTGAAACATTCCCCCCATCCTCAAGGGCTGGAAAGCAGGGAGGGAGGCCAGCGGGCAGGGAGGAATCACCCAGCATTCCCAACGTCACCAGCAAGGACACGTTATCCAAGATGGGATGCCTGATGTCTTCTCTCTCCCCCCAGGACCTGGCCTGGGCCATCAGCTACTACCTGCGCTACTTCATCACCTACATCCCATTCTATGGTATCCTGGGATCCATGTGTCTCCTCACGTTTGTCAGGTAGGAGATCAAGGGCATCCCTGCTGCTCTGCCCTCCCTCCAGCGCTGTTTGAGCCCAGTCTCAGCTCTGCTGTGTCCCACTGCTTCCCTTCCCTCTCAGCATCTCCCAGTTCCAGCTCCTCTGGCACTCAACCTTGCCCCCTGCCCCACGATGCTCCAGTCCAGTGTGCTCCCAGTCTGAAATCAAGCTGGAAAACTTATCACATCCCACCCTTTATTCCCAAAATCTGTGATGAAGCTCAAAGTGCAAGGAAAAAAAAAGCAAAACTGCAAACTCAGATCAGCTGCTCCTACAGAAAACAAGCCTAGAACAAGGATGATTCCAGGCAATTCCTTGTCAACATCCACCTAATTCTCTGCTGCTCCCTGCAAACCCCACTCTTGTTACCTGATGCCCCCATCCAAGGTAGAAATTGTCATGGTTTTTCCTGCTTTTGAAGGTTTCTGGAGAGTCACTGGTTTGTGTGGGTCACCCAGATGAATCACATTCCCATGGAAATTGATTCCGAGAAGCACAGGGACTGGCTGAGCTCTCAGGTAACTGGGAGGGGAAAAAAACACCCCTAACTCACCCCAAAATGGAATTTACTCCAAGAGTGGGTGGGTTACCACCACCCCCTACTAGGGTAGGATGTCTATCCATGATTTCTTCCGTGAAGATGTTCTTCCCAGAGCCAGCAGTGCTGGGTAAAGACATGGAATTCCAAAGTTCTGCAGTTAACTGGACAATCAAGAGGTCACTTGCTCCTGGAGGGAAGTCAGGAGAGGGGGTGACTGTGGTGGCTGAACCTGGATGTGACTGCAAACATAAAAAATATTCCTGGGTGCTTTGGCCAGGCCTGTAGGATCCCAGCAGTGAAACAGCTGAGGAAAAAGTGGGGATTTCATTTTGGAGCCTTTGTCCTTTTTTTTCTGGAAGATGAGTAACTGAGTGCTCCCTTCACTCTCCTTGATTCTAGAACCATGTTTTTGATATTTTGGCAGTTCTATCTTGCTGCAAATCCAATTAGAATGTCTTAGGGAAGAGCCCAACTAAAATTTTGGTTGCACACCAGAATTTTAAGGATTTTTAAGGAAAAAAATACCCCATTTTATGACCATTAATAGCAAGAACAGCTAAGAAATGTTGTCAGAATATTGCACTTAAGGCAAACTGAGCAATAACTACACAGGATAGGGAAGCTTTGTGTCCATGCATTTGCCTCCTGTTTTCCACTTTGGTACTGCTGTCAACCATCTGACCTCCAATGGGAGAGGCTGAGATTTAGGAATCTGGGCTTGGATTGCTGCATCACTTCACCACCAGTCAGAGTTTGATTGCCTGAGGCCCTGAGGGAGGATTAAAGCTCCCCTTGCTGCACCCAGCGTGTCCAGCACGGCAGGCTCTGCACTCCCGGAGCTGAGGGAAAAGGAATTTCACCTGGATTTTGAGATGAGCCATCCCTCATCCTCACATCTCTCTCTCACCCTGGCAGATGGCAGCCACCTGCAACATCGAGCAGTCCTTTTTCAACGATTGGTTCACGGGGCACCTGAACTTCCAGATCGAGCACCAGTGAGTACGGAATGGGATCACTCAGGGAGGGAATTTTGAGGTGGGGCAGGGTCATATGCACAAGAAAAGGGAGTCCCAGACTGCACAGTGGTGGAAGTTGTGGCTGTCCCATCCCTGGAAGTGTTCAAGGTCAGGTTGGACAGGGCTTGGAGCAGCCTGGGATAGTGGGAGGTGTCCCTAACCGTGGCAGGGGATGGGACTGGATGAGCTTTAAAAGCCCTTCCCACCCAAACCATTCCATGACAGTCTGCTTCTACAGCCACGACATTTTTCCTCTCTTGCTACCAAATACTTCAGGTTTCCCTCTCATCATCTTAATTTGGGGTTTAATTAGGAATTGTCATTATGGATCTATCAGTTACAAAAGCTGTGGGTTCAAATCCCAAGTATCCACAGCAGAAATCTCCCCTCCCCTAAAGCACTCCAGTGTTTTTACAGGGTGTGGGACTGTGTGGGCTGCTGGGTAGCAGATTCCAGAAAAAATATGGAAACCAGGGCCATATGGACAGTCTGTTGCCAGTGGCAACAGAAAATGTAAGAGAAAAGAGTTTTTAGGGTGAGGCTGGCAGGTTTGGGGCCAGCTTAGGAAATCTCCATGGAACAGCACACAGCAAGGTGCACCCAAATCCTTCTTTACCTGCTTCCTGAGGTGGGAGAGGGGGTCACTGGGAATTTCAGCAAAAAACAATTATTCCCAAATGAAATGAGCAGCCATCTCTGAGGCTGTTCCCTCCCTCCTGCTGCCTTTTCACTGCGTCCTGAGCATGGCTTTGCTTCGAGGCGTGGCAGGAAAATCAGTTTTCACCACTTCTTTGAGACAGAGGGGTGTAAAACATGGATTTCTCTGTGCCTCTCTTCCTTTGTTTGCACAGCTCGAGGAGGAGGCACCAACAAAGAGCCCCTGAGGATGCAAACAGAGGTGCCCATCCCTTGGCGCTTCTCTCTTGAGCTTTCTCAGCTTTGTTTTCTCTCTCTCTCCTCCAGCCTGTTCCCAACAATGCCACGGCACAACTTCTGGAAGGTGAAGCCTTTGGTGCAGTCATTATGTGCCAAGTATGGAGTCCAGTACGAGGAGAAGCCCCTGGGGAAGGCGTTCGTAGACATCGTTGGGTAAGAGCCTCTTGATCCCGCCCGCAGCTCATTTTTCCAGGGATATTTTCTGGCACAGAGGATTCAGGACACGACAGACCCTTCAGAAACGCCCTGGCAATGCGTTGCTGCTATCAAAGCACCCAACACTTCACATTTAGATGGGCACAAACCGGATGGGGGCACTTGGGGACGTGGGTTAGTGGTGGCTCAGCAGTGCTGGGGGGTCGATCTCAGAGGGCTTTTCCAACCTCAACGATCCCGATTTTTACACCACCCTTCCTAAATGCTGTTCTGACGGCTGGTGGCTCTCTCTGGTGAGAGCTGGCAGCAGATCCCCTGCTGCAAAGGGAGATGAATCAAAGGGGAACAGAGTCAGGTTACAGCCCCTGCTGTGTCCCCCGAGAGCCCTGCCAGCAGCACCAGGCAATTCCCAACAGGCAGAGCCAGGGACAAGTCCAACAGTCCTTGTCAGTAGCCTCGGTGTTAATGCTGCTGGCTCAGTTGCTCCAAGGGGAATAATTCATGGCAGGAAACATGAGAAAGCTCTGCAGTCCAGGCAAACCACTCTGAGCACAGGCAGGTTAAAGTGGGGTGGCCACAACGGGCAGGAGAGCTGAAAACTGCTCCAAAACCTGCCTTTGTCCTCAAATCCAGTTAGCACAGGACCAGGCAGCAGCAAGGCACAGCAGGATGAAGCCTGGGGGCTCCCGGGAGAACTTACAGCCCTTTCCAGTGCCTGAAAGGGCTCCAAAGGAGCTGGACAGGGACTTTGAAAAAGGCATGGAGTGACAGGAGAAGGGGGAATGGCTTCCCACTGCCAGAGGATGGGTTTTATGTGGGTGATCCTATGATTGGTATTAAAATTCAGTGACAGGCTTCTTTGCAGGAAAAACACCCCACAGGCAAGATTCCCAAACAAACTTCCCCTCCTCTTCTTCCCGCAGGTCCCTAAAGAAATCTGGAGATCTGTGGCTGGATGCTTATCTCCACAAGTGATCATGAGTCTTTCTGGGGAGGTGTGAGTGACCGGGAGGGATTGGGGGGGCGTGGGGGGGGGAATCACACTTGTGTCTTTTACTCTCAGATCTCAGTCTAAAATCCACGGTTGGAGGGGAGTTTCCTGTCTTGGCTACTGCTCCTGGTGCAGGCTCGGGCAACCTGTTTAATCCAGGCAGATTTCAAATGTGCTCCAGGGGGAGGGAAAAGCGAGGCCAGTATTGCAGAAGGTTGGGAGAGGATGACGAGGAATGTTTAAAAAAGGGGCATTAGTCTGACCTCGACCTTCTTTTCACAAGATTCGTTCTCATTCTGCCTAAACCACACAAGCCCTGATTGACCCATCACTTTTTAGGCCTCAGTGAGTGTTTGCAATCCAAGGACACCCCCAGCCAGCTCATGCCTCTTCCCCGTGGTTGCGTGGAAGAGGAATCGCATCCCACGGGACCGGCAGCTGCTGGACTGTGCCGGGGCTTCCAGCCCTGCCCAGAACCCAGCTCCCTCCTTTCCCTGCCTCCTTCCCTTCTCTAACCATAGCATGCCTTTAGTCCGAGCTGTGACCCTGGCCCTGCACATCTAACCCCTAACCCCAGCAGGGTTAACATAGCCGCGTTTTTAGGATCAGCCCCTATCCCCCAGGGGTCTGTAGAAGATTCCTGGGCTTAAACAGCAAAACGTCTCCTCTAGGAGAGGGTCTGTTTTCTCTTTAACGAGCAGCAGGTCTGGCACAGCCAATTGTCGGGAAATTACACAAAAGACCAAAACAATCACACAAAGCAAAACGTGCTAATTGCTCATCAGCGCTCCGGGGGAACCACAAATGGCCTTTCCACCATCCTGCCCTGCAGACACCCAGGCTTCTGCCTGGCAGGCACCGAGCCTCTTCCTGCTCCCCCGAGGCCAGGAGCCATGGAACCAACCGTTCACCCTTCCCTTGGGAACGATCACAGGAGAACAGGAGTTCTCCCTGCTAAAGGAGGAGCCGCCCAATCAGTCAATCCCAGCTGGAATCAGGCCTGCCCAGGCTGTGAAACCTTTGGAGAAGCCTCTCACGAGTTGCCTAAAACTCAGTTTTCTGCCCTGCACCTAATTACCAAAACCCATTAATGGCTGATCAGGAGATGTGGTTGAACGGCTTCCAGGTGCTTCTGGAACAGGCAGCCTGACCCCAGATAAATCCAGGGGTTTAGATGCAGCAGCAACACAGCAGAAGAGATGTTTAGTTTAGGACAAAGGGCCGTGGTTCCAGAAGCAGCCTCCAGCTCCAGCAGTCACCTCGGTGCTCCCTGGAAACACCAGGAGGGAGACTCTGGATACTTTGCACGCCTCATTACTTCCCCCCAGCTCTGAAACTGGATCTTCTCTCTCAAGTCCCTGAATCCTGACAGCATCCCACAGAATCAGCAAGGTGCTTCGTGAACAGAAGACGACTCCGGGACTGCGGCCAGCATTGCAAAAAAAAAAAAAAAAAATTGTATTCCCTCCCCGACTTCTTTGGAGAATAAAATGAGATTTTATCTTTGCTTACAGAGGGGGAATTCAGCATCTTGCAGCTTCAGCAAGCCAGTGATACTTAGGGTTTGTAAAGGGCTTGCTCTGGGGTTCTTGCCCACCCGAGTACCACCAGGAATGTTTAGGATTAAAAGCTCCATAAACAACATCCTGCTGGATGCTGTGATTTCCCAGGCAGGTAGTGAGGAATCTGGCTAACCTCATTAGGACTGCCTTAATTTGTGCTTCCCTTCCTGACTCCTTGAATGTATCTCACTGTGCTCCAGCAAGGATGGACCACAGTGGCATCAGCAGTGCAAGCTTTTAAATACCCAGCTTATTCTTCAGACAGCCCTTGGTTTTTTATCTTATTTCCAGAGCAAATATTTTCCTCCTTAGCCCTGTCCCCTTCTTCTCTTCTCACCTTTCTTCTTGGGAAACTGTTTGGGTTGATCTCGGGGAAAGATCAGCTCTTAGGCAAATGGGCATTTTTTCCCCCCAAAAAAACCTTATTATTTTTTTCAGGCAAAGCCTCTCCGGCTCGTATAGTTTTTTTCCTCTCCCTCCAAAAAATCCCAGCTTTCTATCTTGGAATTTGGGCTGTTTCCTACGTGCCTTGGTGCCTTGTTGACACCCCACCCCTGGGAGCGTTCCAGGCCGGGTTGGATGGGGCTTGGAGCTACCTGGGCTAGGGAAAGGTGTCCCTGCCCATGGCAGGGGGGTGGAATTGGATGATCTTTATTGTCCCTTCCAGCCCAAATAATTCCATGATTCTATAAGCTCTCCATCCTTACACTGGAGCAGGATTTTCAGCACAGCTTTCTGAGGACTCTTAACTAACCCGTTTCCCTGAAAATAATGAGGGGAAATCTCGTCCACTTTTTCCCTCGATAAAGGTCATTCATTTGCACTGCAATGAGACACAAACATGGAAAAAAAAACACCAACCAAACCCCAGTAAGAGGTGCTGGGAGCCTGCCAGGGTTTACTGAACCCAGCTACACCACGTGGCAACAGGGAGCTGGTTTGGGGGCAGAGAATCCAACAACAGCCAGGGAAGGACTGGATTTACTCCTCCTCACTCATTACTGGGGACTGGAGTAGGAGCTGGAGGACCAGGATGGCCAGGGAAGGCAGGGAAAAGCACAAACTGCAGCAAGGAGAAGCCTCTGGGTGTGTTTTTGGAGAAGGACAGAGATGGGAGAAGTTTGGGAAGGTCAGGGCTTGGGGAGGGATGCACGAGGAGAAAAAGTAGTGAGGGGGTGAAGAGGGAGGAGGAAAAGCAACTTGGAATCGGGTGTCCCACGTTCTCCCAGTGTCACTGGGATCTGCCTGGAGAACTGTGCTGGGGACACAAGGCAGGACAGGGCAGAGCTGGGGCTCAGAGGGGATGGCAGGGACTGGTGACATCCACAGGCACCTCGGAGTGAGCTGGATCTCACACTGAGCCCCCCCTCCCGCAGCTCTGGGAGCAGGGACTGATTGCCCCCAGTTTCCAGAGAGTGGGAATGAGGGGACTTTCCTTAGAGTTTTCCTCTTAAGCATGGATTTGAGGAGTCTAGATCCCAATTGCTCACTGAAAGAGGGCTTGGGAGGCTCATCAGGACCCATCTCCAGGCCTCACCATTCCCTGCTGCAGGGGCTGAGCTCTCTGGCTGGATTTGAGGTCTTCATTAGGGCAAAGATATCCTTTTCCTTAGTAGATGCTTTCCTAAGAAAGCCTTCCTAACAAAGCCCTAACATTTCCAATGTTAAAACAGCAAACCCACATTCCTTATAGGACAGCTCCTGTTTTTTTTCCATTCTTTAAAAAAAAAAAATAAAACAACATTCCAGTAACTCAAAAAGAACAATTTTTTTTTTTCTTGTGTATTCTACCACTCAATAAAATCATAACTATTTGTTGACCATAAAAATGCTTTCTGTGGTTTTTTTCCAGTCACATCCAGAGTCACCAGTGCTCAGGGAATCTGTTCCCTCTTGGAATGCCTTCTGCCACACAAACCCACGAGCAGGTGGCATGGAGGTGCCCACTAAGCAAGCTGGGACATTTCTAGGGCAGGAATGTCACCATCCAGGTTTTGCTCTGAGATCCAAAACATGTTCAAATTCTGGATTTTAAAGGGTCGAGGTGGGATTTGACATAAAGGGTGATTCAAGCTCGAGTTTCAGATTTAGCCTCGTAACTGCTGTTTTTAGCAGCTCAGAATCAGATCCCAAGCCAAGAACACTGTGGGAGCAAACTAAAAAAGGATTTGGGATCAGACTTGCTGATTATGGCTTCCCTTGGTTTTCCTGGTTTTGTTTTTTATGGAGGAGCTGTTAGCTAGTGTGTGTGGAAAGTCCTTTTCCCACTTCATGTGGTGAAATGAGTGGAATTACTTTTAGAGCATGGATGAATATCAGCCTTCATAATCTCAGGATCAATGCTGTTCCCCTCATCCTGGGAACAAGCCCCAAAGGAAAGATCTCCCTTTCAAAGATTTGCCTGGCCATTCAAACTCGGCCTCCAGACTGCCTGGGGAGGCAATTGAGACCCAAGCTCTTGTGGAAGCTCATTTTGCAATTTTCTAAAAGTCCATTTTGTGCCCATTCATGGCTCACCTCGGGGTATGGGAGCACCTTGCAGCAGCTTTTCCAACCCACAGCTTCATCCAACGCTTTGGTGGGTTTGGGGTTGACACCAGCAGTGGGGTTTAGGTCAAAACTGACTCGAGGTGAGCCCAGAGGCTTTAACAGAGCTGGTTCTGAACCCATTGAAGCCTCTCTCCTCAGGTGGAGGAGCACACAAAGGAAGCTCACAGGCTCTCCTGGGTCAGGAGACAAAGTGGTGCCCAGATTATCCTTATTTGTCCCCTAAAATCAACACTGCAGCTTGCCAGAGTCCACAGGAATTGCTCCATAGGCAAACTCATCCTGCCCAGCAGGCAGGTGCCACGAGACATCACAGAACACAAGCCAGCAAGTGACCCCATTTTTAGGGCTTTCATTTAATCCCAGAACAAACACGTTCCCCTAATACAAACACTGGGGGCTCTTACACAAAAATCAACTGTTGCAAATCAGTGTCTTCATCCAAGAACAATATTGATTTTGGAAAAAAAAATCATGTTTTACTTACTCTGCAGGGGCCCAGTTCCAGAGGTCTCAGGAAGCCGCTTCACACCATAACTTGTGTGTGGCATCAGCGTGGTAAGAAACAGGTTCATGGTGCTCAGAGGTGCAGGATTTACCCCCTCCAACCTCGCCTTCAACACTTCCAGGGACGGGGCAGCCACATTTGTGAGCTCCCTTCTTGCAACAGGTTTTTAAAACTCTGTTAAAAAAAAATCAACAGCAAGTTCAGCCTTTGAAAAAAACTCCATTTTTACCCAGTGTTTGTGCTGGGTTATATCAGGTTATCACATGTTTTATTGAAAAATTAGTCTGGATTCCTCAAATATCACATAGAAACACTTCCAAACTGAGTCCTCCCTACACCATCCCTCTCTTGTGGGGATTCTACAGAACAGGGTCTCGGTGGAGCTGCTGTAAGGCAAATATTCCATTCACATTTCCAGGCACACACTTGTGATCCTTTTGGAAACCATGTTGTCAATAGTATGAAGGGAATCATCCAGAATTCCAGAGCATGCCAAGAGGTGAATAATTCCCCCACAGCACAACATAAAATATAATAAAATATAACATATAATCTATAAATAAAATCAATACAAACCACATAAATATAAATAATATAAATAAATAAGAATATAAAATACAAATAAAGGTGCTATTTATTCCCAGAGGAGGTTGGAGGGTGCAAATATAAGTCCCCCAGGGGTGAATGATGATGTTTCCTTAGACACCCTACAAAACCACTGAGATTTGAAGGTCGAGCCCAGGACTGCTCAGGGCAAGAGAGGCTCAGCAGAAATTCAAGAGAGGAGTGGGAAAAGGTCAAGGAGAAGGATCCTCACCTGGAAGCACCACCTTCGCCTGCAGCACCCTCCTGAGCAGAGTTAGGTAACTCTCCAACTTCTGGGCCAGCTGCTGGCTGTGGGGATGACAAGGAGAGGATTAATCACTGTAATTGCCTGTGATTGCACCCATCCTCCTTGGAATGGGTGTGGCTGGTGCACTTGCCTGATTAATTTAATTGCCCTCAATTAGCCTGGCCTTCATTAAGCAGCAGTTGTTTTTTTATAAGATATGGGAGCCCATATTGCACTTTCTCTGTGTGTTTCATTCTTTTATTGCTTACAGATGCCTGATAAAACCTGGAAATGGGAGCTCTGGGCTGCAGATGCTGTTGGGTTCCTCAGCTGGAGCCAGTTCCGGCTCCAGCATCTCCAGGTAAATCACTCTGAGTTGAAATTATCACCCTCTGCAAGCCCACAAACCTTTAGGCCACTCTCACAACCCCAAATGGAGCAAAGCAGCAGAGCCTGTGCTCCACCATCACCCCGGGGAGGAGGAAATAAAGGGTGGACAGAAATGAAAGGGCTGCTGCCAATTCCAGTTCCATCCCTTGCTGGTTCTTGTCTCCCCATCAAGCTGAAGCTCACCGAGTGCTAAAATTAAACACCCGGTTTGGTGAAGGCATGCGAGCGAAACACAATCCAACGGCACCGGAGGGCAAGGAATCACGGAGCCAGCAGCATTCCAGCGTCGTGACTCCTTCCACATCCCTGCAGAAAATCAACAACCTGATCGTAACAGAATGCCTGGGCTTGAATAGTGCAGCAGGAGGTGCCGGGCAAGTCGGGAGCTGGATGATCTTCAGAGGTCCCTTCCAACCCAAACCGTTCCTCTGGGAACGTTTCTGTCAGCGTAACTGATAATAAAATAAAAGAAATAAAAAGCAAAGGAGATGTTGAGCCTGCTCTGCCCTCTGATGCACGAATGAATCCCAGACAAAACAGAGGACAGGGATCACGAAGCAATTTCCTTCCTGCAATTTCTCTCTGAACAGAGGGGGACAGTTTTTAAGGTCTCTACTGAGATATTTAGTAAATGGATCCAGGAGATGCTCTCCTGGATGTGGTGGTGTTGGGACAGGAATGAGTCCCATGTGCTGCAGTAAGAGAGTTTAAGTCATTTGTGTGCTTTGAATGTGTAAAGCCAGGCTTTTACAGCCAGCATGGTGAAGAGAAAGTAGTGACACCCCTGCTGGCAACAGCAAAATGGATTTTGGGTTTTCCAGACTCAGCTGGATCAGGCACTACTCAAACACAGCCCATGAGATCTTCTTCACACACACACATAATTCCAGTGTGAGATGAACAAGATTTGGAACCCAGGTTCCCCTCGTTAACGTTCCAGGTGTAGAGGAGCCTTTAGGACTAACGTAAACCAAGATTTTGGGGTGGCTGCAACACCCCACCTGTCCAAAAGCACTGTGGGACCATCAAACACTGCTCTGATTCCCCCCTGAGACATTATTTATCACTGCCCTCAGTCTGATGGGAAGTTGGATCAGTGTTTCCCTCCTTCCTCATGGCTTTGCCAGCTGGCACTGGTGGCCAGGCAGAGGGGAAGGTCACCCAAGGCAATGGGTTAAGCCACTTGTGTCCAGGTGCTGATGCAGAAAGAGCAAAGGTGTCGCTGAGCTGTGACCCACATACGTGCCCGCTGGTGTGGAGCACCTTAAACTGACTCTAAGGTGATTAACAGAGCACAATTAGCACAGTGAGCCCGGGGAATTAAGGGCAGAGAGCTGTCCTTGGGCCAATCCCACGGCTACATCTGCCAGAGGGAAGCCTGCAGCTCCAGAGCTGGAATGGAAGCAGGAACCGGAAACGTGAACAGAGTTAAGAAGCTCGGGAGGTTCTGTGTGCCCACGTGGACATCCCTGGAGTCTCTGTGAGCAGCACAGGAATGAGTGCTGGGGTTTGCACTGCAAACCTTCCTGGGGAACACCTCCACCTTCAGCTTCCTCCTCACAGCTCCCCTCTCTGCTCCATGGGGAGCTCGTCTGGGGCTTCTACTCCTGCACAAATGGCTGTGAAGGGCTTTTCCATCACTGAAGTCACTTCTAAGCAACCAGATTTGTACCAGTGGCTCAGCTTTTCCCGTGCAGCTGATGTCTTCTCCTCCAACGGGAATCACTTCAAGATTAAGCCAAAAGATTACCTTTTCCTTCCCAAATTTCCCCTGCTGTCCCTGCGTTCCACCATTCCAGCCAGTGCTGTCCCATCTCCTGAACCAGGGCACCTCAGTCAGCTCAGATTTATCACAGAATCCCAGAATGGTTTGGCTTGGGAGGGAAGGACCATTTTGTTCAAACCCCCTGCCATGAAGGGACACCTTCCACCAGACCAGGTTGCTCCAAGCCTCATCCAACCTGACCTTGGACACTTCCAGGGATGAGGCAGCCACAGCTTCTCTGGACAACCTGTGCCAGGGCCTCACCACCCTCACAGGGAAGAATTTCTTCCCAGTATCTAATCGAAATCTACCCTCCTTCACCTTAAGGCCATCCCAAAGCTGTTTTCCCTTCTTTCCATCACATCCAGCCCACCACCAGACCAAGTCTCATTTTCTCTCCATTCCCTTTCCCTCCTAATCCGCCCCCCTAAAGGAGGTGAAACATTCTCTGGAAGTTACATAAACCAGCACAAAGTCCAGCTGCCTTCTCAGCCTGGCTAAAGTCAACCTTCCACACAAACAGGGGAATATTGACACGATAAACAGCAAATCCGACCTCTTGGCTCCCAGCCCCGGTGGCACCACAGGGATTTGCTCCTATTAGGAACGTGTTGCCTTGGCAGGGCCGATGCCACGTGCACACCGAGAGTGGTGCCAGGACATCTGAGTTTTTTCCTGGCAGGGCCACGCTCCCTGAACGTCCAAAACGACTGGAATTTCCCCATGGCTGACACAGCGCTGCCTGTCCTGCAGGGATCCTCACTGCTTTGACGGATTCATCCCACAGGAAGGTCGGGAAAGCTTGGAAACTCCTGACTTTTCTGGGGCCAGCTGGTTATCTTCTCCCTTTTCCTTGATTGCACCTGGAGCAAACAATAATTAAAAAAAAACCCAAATCTTGCATTTGTTGGTTCCTGGAAACAGAAGCCATCCATCTCCGCAGGCATGTGGGGACAGCCTGACCGGCTGTGCAGAGACAGCCTGATTTACAGCCCCGAGCAAACCTGGAGTAATTCCACAGGCAGGGAAGGGACAGGGCCAGCAGACACAGGGAACTGCCAGGAGCAACCAAATCTCTCTGGTCTAAACTCCAGTTTCTCATATGTTAACATCCAAATGCTTAAAAGCACCTCATTAGTGTTGTGCACAACCTCCACCATAATCCAAATATCCCTTTTCTCTCCCAAACTTATGCTTTATGGCAGGGAAAAAGGACGTAGGAGGGAGACGGGGATGAAAACAAAATCAAGCAAGCTAAACTTAAGGCCATCCGCAGATTTTTGAAAATGTGAATTTTTTTTCACATCCCTTTGAAGCTCCTTTTTTTTGGCACAGGACAGGCTGGCAGGCCGTTTGTGGGGGCAAAAATGCGCAAAGAAAATGGCAAGAGGACCCAGAGACTTCTGCTCAAACTCTGGTTTCTTTCTGAGAGGGAAAACAGCAGGAAATCTCTGGTGGAAAAGGTTGGGAATAAGGGACACGGAAATGCTCCATTCTCCCCGGGAAGACAGGGAGGGAAGCGGGGAGGGGGAGGACAGTCCCTGCCTGGGCTGCCTATGCCCTCTCGTGGCAGCCTGGCCGTGCTGCACAACCAGATTCTTGCCTGGCTTTTTAATTGAAAATGAAATTAAATCCCTTTCTGGAGACAGCTGTCCCCACTGCCATCTCCATGAGGGGATGATGAGATCTTCCATGTTCATGTCCAGAGCCGAGCAAGGGGAAGAACAAGTGATTTTAGTGAAACCTCTGCCTGCTGAGAGGAGAAGTGGGAGAGTACTCAGGGAAGAGGAAGGAAGAAGATCCTTGAATTACCCAGCACCCAGGCAGTGCTTCAAGCCAGTGAATATAAGGAGACACAACCAAGCGGGAGAAGCCTCAGCTTCCCTCAGGAAGAGCAGGGACCTGCTCCGATGAATAAAAGCATCCAAAACCTCATCCTGTAGGATTTTCTCATGCACCCCAACCACCCGAACCCTCCAACTCCAGCCAGACTTGTAGAGGTTAATAGCAAACGTTTATTTTCCTTTATGAAAGGGCAGGGTGCAACCATCCCGCTGCTAACGGAGTGACTTCATTTTCCTTCACAAATCGTCCTCTCTGCTTCATTGTTCCAATTCCTTCTGTCTCAAAGTGCTTTAAAATGTGACATCAAGAGGGGGGAAAAAAGAAAAATCCCACAAACCAAAACATCTCCTACCCAGAGAGATCATCTCGTTCCCAGCGCCGCACCGTTGTGCAACATAGCAGCCAATGGCACAGGAAGACATGGAGAGAGCAAAGGGACACGGGGAAGAGATGCCAGGGAGAAGTTCCAGGGGTGGGATTTACCTGAGCTGAAATCTGCAGCTGGGGAAACCAAAGCTTTTGCCTCCCCTGTGTTATTCCTCTCTCCCCTGGAGAAAACCACAGCAGCTCAGAAGTGGAAGAAAATAAGAGTTCCTACTGTAACATCCCTCAGGAGAGGATGGAATTATGGAGCTGAGGATGAGCACCAGCTTGCTGAGGGTGGCAGAGGGACAGGGTGACATGCCAGTCACAGGAGAAAACCCCAGGGTGGGTGGTGGCTGAGCTGACTCCAGAGTCACTGAAAAAAAGGCTAAATTGGCTACAAAACACTGTCATGGCTTTAACAAACCCGGGTCTGAGTCCAAGCTGTGTCAGGCCTGTGCATTCCCATGGGATTTAGTGACATCCCTCCCTCCCAGCACATTTTGGGGCAGGCAGGAACCTCAGCCACATCCCTCATGTGCACACAAAGATGTCTCAGATTCCTTCACCAGGGATGGCAGCCCAGGAAGAGCTGGGATTCCCAGTGGACTGGGAAAGAAATCTCTGGGCTTCAGGACTGCCCAGCCTGGGCATGGCTCCTTCTGGAGACATGAAGAACCCATGGATTCTGCCTGAAGAGTGGGAACAGGACTGCCCAAAGCTCCCTCAGAGCAGGAACAGCTCCAAGGCATGTCTGGGGGTGAGGTTTGTGTTTAGGAGCATCAATTGGGGACTTCACACCCGGGTCCTGCATCTGCCTCCGACAACTGCAGCAGATTTCCCGGTCCAGGAGGAAACATCCCGCAGCCAGCTGGGAGTTATGGAATTTCCCTGCTCCCTTTCTCCTGCTGGAGGCCCCAGGTGCACGCAGCTCTGGCCATCCTCTGCCCTGGATGAGCCAGTGCCAAACATCCAGCTGAAAACAGGAACAAATCCTTCTTTGTGACTCCACTGGCAACAAGCTTCTCTCGCAGGCTCCTTTAAAAGGAACAAGGAAGTGCTTGGAAACAAACTGTTCGTGGCTCTCCCTAAGATTATTGTGCTCTGCTGGCATTTTCAGGGCTGCTGTGGTCAGCAGGACCTCGGGCACGGCACCCTCTATCCCAAAAAACCACAAGTGGAACAGACAGCCAGCATCTGTCCTGACAGACTGGCTCCCAAGGACGGTCCAGAATTCCTGCCCTGGGGTTATGCCAAAGCAGGCTGCATATAAAAACAAAAGGTTTAAAAAAAAAATATGGATATACACTGCATATAGGAGACTCCAGAGTCCATGGATGGCCATCCCAGAGCAGCCAGGGCCAGCCCAGCTCCGGGGGCAGCGTGGCAGCTGCATTCCAGTCACAGCCGGAGGAGTGGGACAGCTCAAAGTGGAATTTGTCCTTCTTGCTCCTTGTTCCAGGCAGAGGGAAGGTGGGGAGGGAGTCCCATGGCAGGACAGGCACTGCTCTCCAAGCCCTTCCTCCAGGAGCAGTCCCCTTCCACGCTCAGGGCTCTGCTTACATCTCACTGGGATAAAATCCAAGTTTGGCCAGAGACATCTCCCTCCGGAGCCGCATGACCTCCCAGTACATCAGCTCCACTGCAAAGCAAAACAGGGGGGGAGGAGGGGAAAAACCACCAAAAAATCAGTAAGCAAGGCACAAATGGCCACCAGCTCTGCTGTGCTCCCGGCCAGGCTCATTCCCAAGGGGAGGGAAGCAGGACAGGCCCATCAGGCCACCCCTTACCAGCTCCACCCCAGGGCAAAGCTCCTAGGAAGCTGATGAGCAAGGAAGAGATGCTTCACTCCTCCCCTCATGCCTTTCTTCTGGCATTTATCTGCTTCTCAGAGGCACCCCCAGCTGGTGCCATTCCTGTCACTCCAAACAGCTCCTCTGAATTCCTCCCCGCCCCAAGTCACCTCCACAGAAATAATCCCACAGGAGCCAGCTCTTACCATCCTGTCTCACCAGGCCTTGCTGGATATAGCGGATGTAGGTGAAGAAGTTGCACACTGCTGTGATCTGGGAGAGAGGGGAAAAAGAGGGAAAAAAAACAAAGGAACAAAGATTTGAGGACATTACTTTGGTGCAAGTGACAAAAATGAGTCGAGTCCGAGCATAAAAACCAACTTTTTGTGGGATCAGCTCTTCTAAAATGCAACTCAGGAAAGAATAAAGTCCTAAAATCCTCCACTGTATCAGAGCCCCAACAGCAACACTAACAAATGATCCACCTTCTCCCTCCCCTCCACAGGAAGGACAGTTTGTTCCCACAACCAGCCACGGATCTGCCTGGAACAGCAACAGCCTTTAAAGTGCAGAAAATTACTGTGTTTTACAAAGGGGAATTAAATAATAACAATACAGCCAAACAATCAAAGCCCTGTACTGAATGAAATCATGGAAAAGCAACACACTGAAGGTTGTCTGAAGGAATAAGGAAGAGCTGGATCTGCACCCTAATCAGCCATCTCGACCTCAGGAATGACCTCAAGTCCCACGGTTTTTCCTCAATTCCACCCTCAGGAGCTCATCCACTGCAGGGCATGGTGTAATTTTGGAGGGTCCAGGCACCCTGGGGAAGGTGAGGGACTCACCCTGGCCCTGCAGGAAGGTGAAATGTAGTAGTAATTCCCAGAATCTCCCAGCATGATCCGGTGCTTGCAGGTCCTGGGGAGGCCACTCAGAGCACATTTCCTGCAGAAAAAGGGAAAAGCACTTCAGCAATCCAGAGATCAGGGATTCATCCACCTTGAGACATGGAAGTGAGCTCAGAAGCCACCCCTGGGCCAGGCAGGGTGAAGAAGGAAAAAAAAAAAACCAAAACCCTTGGCTGATACTATTCTTCTCCTAGAAATATTCCGTAAGTGGGAATTTTAGGAGACTTTAGGCTCAATACCTGCAACCACAAACTATTTAGGATATATATTGTTATGGAGCAGAGCATAACCAATGTCACCTGGTCTCTGCACATCTGCCCCACATTCCAGGGCAGGCTCAGGTGTATCAGCTTTCCTGGTGGGATGCAAACACTGGCTGGGGGACCAAACGTGGCCTCAAAACAGGTAAATCCAGCATTTGAGCAGGACTTGCACATACCAAGAACTCAAAACAAGCCAACCTCTGCTTGGACAGACAGGGAAGGAGCTTGGCTTCATAATTTTAAGGTTTTAGAATGAAGAAAACAACCTTTCCCAAATAATCAGCAGGAAGGGTGCAGATTGCTTTAATTTTCTTCCATGTTCTCCTGCTATTTGCAAGACAAGTGATTCCCATCACCACCTTCAGCAATAAAGCAGAATTTTCTACTGCACAGTTATCACCACATTCCTCAGGGACTCGGTGGGAAGAGGAGCAGCACTCCCAAACTGCACAAAAAACTTCTCCGGGAGCAGATGTTTCATGGAGCTCCTGAGTTTGTCCCTGGGCTTGTTTTCCACCGCTCTCAAGGCAAACATTAGCCAAGAGTGGAAGCATGGGATGCAAGTGTCCAGACGGAAGGAGAAGTAATCATTGGCCAAATATTAACACAGCTTAAGGAGACTGAGTTCTCAGGAGGTGCAGGACGACCAAAACCTTTGTAAACAAGATACCTGTGAGGAGCCACATATTTGAGCATTGCAACACCCTGGAAAAAAGTGATTCTTGCTCGGTGTAAAACCACAGCTAACCAAAATTGCCATAAAAATCAGTGTTTTGCATCTGGGGAAAAAATTCCTTTTGGGTCTTTTATGGCCAATGGATTCCTTGCCACCCTGCCTGGGTGGAATTTAAACAGGGTTAAAGAGTTAGGTCAGCTCAGCAAAAGCCTCCAAGCTGCCACATGGCACTGAGTTAGTGACTTGTTAATGCTTCAGAGATCTTTGATCGCTGGCTGGACAAGAAACGTTTCACTTACGTTACAATTTGTGACCGGAAGCCACTGTGAAGACAAAAAAATAATTAAAAAATAAAATAAAATCAAAAGGAAACTGAAGAGGGTAAACACAGGATGGGTTGTTTGGGGAATAATTTAGAGGAGAGTGGTAGGAAACCTCCACGGCAACAGCATCTGCTGTCACAGGGACACCTTGGAAGGTAGGAAAGGACTTAAATTTAATATCTGAATAAAATCCCTTGTCTCTGTTTGGAATATCACACCACTCCTGCCAGTGTGAGGTGACCCCAAGTTATCTGTCACACCACTCCACAACAGGGGACAAACAAGCAGCAAGGAGGGGACAACAAGGGGGGGGACATGGTCCTTACTTGGGGCCACCACACTCTTCTGCTGCCACCTTCCCCACGGGAACAGTCTGGGAAGCCACGGGCTCGATGGTGAGGGTGTTCTGCTCCACGGCCACTCGCACCAGCTCCGACAGCTGCAGTGAAAGAAGGGAGTGCAGGGATGAATTCCGGGAAGGTGACGCTCCGGAGCTGCCAGCCGGTCCCACTTTTCCAGCCCTCACCTCCTGCTTGGTGAAGTCCAGACAAGGTCCGACATCTTCTCGGTAAATTCTGTCCAGGAAGGAGCAGGATTTGTCCAAAGTTGGAGATTCTTTCCAGGCCTGGAACTCGGCGAATAATATGGAGTCGACCTGCAGTGAGTGTCCAAGAGGAGTGGGAAGAGGGAGAGACGCCAGACCTGTTACTATGCAGGAAACCTGACTCTGAAACATCTGCTCTGGCATCTGGAGAGGCTCAGACATCATGGAAACGTCTGAGGGATGCTGCCTAGCTCCAAGGATCCCTCATGTCCCACCCAGCAGCAGTTCTGTGCCAGAGTGACACAGCCACCCTGGGCTGCTTGTGCCACAAACCTGCAGGCACCTCTCTATCCCATCTTCCTTGCAGGAAAGCCACCACACAACCACTGAACAGACCAAGTGCCATGGCAGGAACGATGGGAGCAGCTGAGTGGCAATGGGAGACTCCCTGGGACCTGGCATTTAAATCCCAGATGGATCATTAGCCAAACTACCAACCTGACTGACAGGGCAAGTCCTGCAAGCCCACAAAATTCTGCCAAAGCTGCTGAAAGGAAAACAAAATAAAACTAAGATGAGCAACACAAAGAACATGAGTGAACACAGCTGGAAAAGTCTGGATTCCAGCATACCCCCTCTTTGCCATGCTCACCTGGGACCAAGAACAGCTTCAGAGCCACAAGATGGAAAAAATAAATGGAGAAAAAGAAAATGAAAGAAAAAAAGATGGAGGTTAGCATAAAAGAAAGCTGGAACTGAAAGGCTGGAAGCGTGAGAGGCAGGCAGGTCCCACCCATTCCCAGACATTGGTTACCTGCCGTGAGGAGGAGGAGGAAGCATCTGCTCCCAAGGCCTGCCAGCCTGGCTCATAGGTGATGTGGATAGCCTTCCCAGGGAGGATGCAAAGGAGCAGGGAGAGAAGAGCAGGGAAACCAGACTTGGAAGGCAGAGACAGAGAGTGGAGGAAAAGGTTTAGAGAGACAGGCAAAGAGGGAGGTAAAAAATAGGAGATACAGAGAAAGGCTCAAGTCCTCCCCTCCAGGAACTGAGCATGGTCCTCGAGGCACCACAGCACCACAAGCCACACTTCTAAACTTCAGCTTGAGGTGCAAAAAGGGAACAGGAATTGCCATTTTTAGGCTCAATTTAAAATCTTCCCCATAGAGCACCAATGCTCTGGGTGCCAGATTCCCTTTTATCACCTCTCACACAGGCCAGTAAGGAATCTGAGGGACAAAAAACCATCCCATCTTTGATACATATCCATTGGACACTCTGGAAGCTGAGCCCTGAGATTCGAAACCCCAGGGTATCTGCAGCCTGTGGAAGTTGCCTCCATGAAGAAATGCCAAGTCCAAACCTTTAACAAGGAAGTGCCTGTGTGCTCCCCCAACAATGCTTCACAAGCTCCCAAAAAAAAAATCACTAGTGAGACATATTCCCCCACCAATTCTTATTCATTTTCATTCTTCCTGACCAAGAGCCTCCTTTTTGCTCCCCAGGACAGCTGTGCACACATCTGGCTAGTGGAGCTGGCTTCTGCTCAGCAGCTCCCGACATCCGCTCGCAGCACCAGCACCTCCCGGATCTGCCCCCCGCCCCAGGGATCCCCCAACTGCTTCCTGTCCTGACACAGCCTCCCAAAGAGGAAATCCCCTCAAAAGGAAACCTCCAGTGCCTGCCTCAGCACAAATTTAGGGAACAAGGCACAAACAGCTGCTCAGTGAGAGCGCAGAGCTCTGTGGGGAGCCCGCAGCTCCCGGAGCGGCGGCTCCAAGATGGATGCAGGGAAGTGTCCCTCACCCACCTCTTTGCATTCCCGGCTGACAGGCTCTGGAGCCACGTTCTGGCTGGCAGCTGACACCATGGCACTGCTGGTGCTTTTGTTCCGCCCGTGGCCCTTCCTGAAGCCAGCTTTGGAAGGGCTCTGGAGCTGAGGGTGCAGCTCCCGGTTCGGGGAGGACGGCGTGGATGTGATGACCAGCGTCTTCAGGGCTGTCACCTCCGCCTGCAGCATGTCAATCTGGGGACACAGGGCAAGAGTCACCTTCAGCCACCTGCTGGGCTCCAGTTTGCTGCACCCCATCAAACACCAAAGCCACAGCTCCAAGCCCAGCCATGAAGCCTATCCCCATCCTCCCAGTGCTCACCATCATCCAGAATTTTAAACAGCAGCTGTTTGGGAATCTATCCCTCTGCCCCTCGATCAGCACATTTTGTCCCAGGCTCTTTCCAGAACCAGTGACCCTGAAGAAATTTTTCTCCTCAAGATGGAGCCAGTGGAGCAGCCCTGTGGTGCGGCCGTGTCAGGAAATTCCAGCTTCCTGGCTCCCTGCTCTATCCATCCCCACAGCTGTGACAATTCAACAGCTCATCATTTCTCTGCAGATCCATTTCCCACATGGGAGCTGGATCAGCAGGAGACTGCAGGGATGCCTTTCCCCCCCTCACTCAGTGCCTGCTGGAAAGGGCCCACAGCAAACACAACATCTCGGAGAGATCAAGCTGCAATTCACTCCCCTCGCCCCACACACACCCCTGTGCCCAGGCTGGGCAGGGATGCCCCCACACCATCCCAAAAATGAAGTCAGAGAGAGCAGTTCTCACCTTGCCCCGGGCCTCCCTGAGCTGTTTCTCTGCCGCAGCCTGCTTGGTGTTGGCTTCTCTCACCATCTTGTGGGCTTCCTGCACCAGAGGGAGAGTTTTAATCCATCTGCTGCATCACACAGCCAACAAGGCAGGTCACAGATCTGCCACATCATGTGCTCCAGGCAGTGCATCCCCCTTCTAGGAGTGTAGCTGGTTAAGTTAAGAGTTTGGCTGGCCAAGGTTATCCCTTACTGATAAGGGCTGATGAAAAGAATGCCAGAAGCAAGGACCTGTCCTTCCTTGCCCTTGGGAACTGTTTTAACATTAGAACCCAGAGCCGTGTGTGCCCCTATTCCAACACTCCTGCAGCTCCAACCTCGCCTCAACCTGGCTTCCTGCAGTCACTGCAGCCTTGCTGAGTGATCCCTGAACTGATTCCCGACCCTGGCTGCTGCCTGTGGCTCTGATCCTGATCCAGACGTGCTGCTCCACGTCTTGCTGAGGGCACCGCTCCCGCATGCCTTGTTATTGCACTTTGCTCCCACTTCCCTTTGGGAGCAGCTGGTCCCCACTGCTCCAGGCACGGCTGTGACACAGCAGGAGCTCAGGTGGGGGCCAAATGGTGCAAACTGCCTTAAAACCTTCTCCCACAGGAGGAGTGGAGCGGGATGGATCCCAGCTGGGGCCTCCCTGCAGCGCTGTCTGGAAGCAGTGTCTGGCCAAGGCCACCGAAGGAAGGGGACAGCCCTTGGCTACATTTATCTCCAGGATCATCCTGTGCTCAGGCAGCCAAAATTTCGGGAGGGTGGTGCTCCCTGGGCTCTCACAGCCCTCTGTTTCAAAGGTACAGATGGGCTCTGGCTTTCCTCACTAGCCAGACAGATCCAGACATTGGAGCTGCTGGTAAATGGGATTTTGCCAGGATACAGCTTGGCAAGAATCACATTACAAAAAAACCCCAAACAACAAGAAACAACCAACAGGCCTTCTGGACACTCATTGGAGCAGAGTGGATGAGGACATCCACCATGTTCCCACCCCCAGCAAGGGCTGGGATGAGCCAAGGAATCATCTCTATTACACAGCAGCTGCCCAGACTACGGAGCAGGCACAGAGAGGGACAGGGAGCTGTGCTTGGCTCCAGCTTCCAGGCATTCCCACATTTTGCCACTGTAACTACTGTGCTCCTCGTGCCACCCCACAGCTGCTAGAAGGGGAAAGAAATCCAGGTAAAGGCTCTGCCTGCAGCACTGCCCAGCTCTCCTTCTCCAAGTGGGAAAGAACAACAGGGGAGAGGAGGAAATTGTGGGAGGAGATGGCTGGAAGTCCAGAGAAAGCCTGTCTTAAAGGAGCTGATGTAAGCTTAGCTTAAGAAATGATGGGAAAAGGAAGAGGGTGGTACCTCAAACAGGCTGGCTGTTAACTCCTCCAGTTCCTGCTCCAGTTGTTCCCTGACTTTTGACAATCTCTCACATTCTTTGTCCTTGAGCTTCAGCTCCTGTTGAGGAAACAGAGAGGGATAGGAATGCTGATGCCCTGCCCCAGGCTGTCAAACACAACCCTTCCTCCCACTTTATGGCCACCTCAACTCAGTCTCTCTCCTCTCCCACCTGCTCCAGACTCTTAAACTACCTCTAGGAAAACCCCTGCTGCTCCAATCTGTGCCACCCTCCCCAGGAGTTCCCACAAACCCTGGGCCTTACCTTCTGTGCTTTGTGCAGCTCATCTTTCAGGAACTCAGAGCCCTTTTCCCGGATCTCCACCGAGGAGCTGCGCAGCCGGGACACGTTGAGCTGCTCCGTGGACTGGGGCTCATCCACGCCTCCAGCATCCTGGCATCCACTCTCTGGCTCCTCCTTGTCACCTTTGGATGGCATCAGGGGCTTCCAGTGTCCCACAGCGGGTGGATTCTGGCCCTCTTCCTCAAAACTGACCTGGCTGGGGGATAACAGCACAGGGAAAATGAACATGGGGATGATCCAGAGCCTTCTGCCAACACTCACAACACACCCAGGCACAGGCAGTGGGAATGAGGCAGGGAGGGTGATGGTGCAGAATTTGGGCAGCACCAGTTCCTTTGCCCTGCATCCCTATTGAAGTGCTTCACCCTTTTGACATGGCATCCCTATTAACTCAGGATAAGGCAGGAGAACTAAAGACAGCTACTCCAGTAATCCCATTGTCTCCATGAGAAACACACTACAGCTGGCTTTTTAGGACCCCCGGATACACCCAGCAGACCTAAGATCAGACTTCCCTACTGAAGCAGCAAAAAAATGGAATAGAGCTTTCCCATTCCTAACATGCAGACCCCAATCCCCTCTGCTGCCAACCCAGCCTTCCTCTACCCCCTGCACCTGCTTCAGGAAGAAAAGATCTATTTTTAACCTATTTTCCCCACAGAAATCCTCCACAGAGCTGTCTAAAACCAGTGTATTTTCCCCAAGCTGGGTTGGGGCCCTATTTTTTACTTTCAGTGTACAGCAAGCAGAGATGCCCTAGAAAGAAGAAACCAGAAGAGTCACCAGCACCCAGCAGGGCTTTGTCAACTCCCAGATTAACACAGATGCTGGACAGGTTTTAGGGGAGCAAAACATCATTTGAGTGCCTGCAAGACACTGCTGTCACCGTGGTGTGTGCACTTCTCCCCTTCCTCACTGAACTCTCCCCATGGAATCACTCTCCATTTGAAAGCAGGGGGAGCATTTCCAAGCCTGACCCAGGGGGAAGTTTTCTATCCTGCCCAGACACAGACACTGCCCTGCAGATTAACCTGCTGCTGCTTATCTCTGGCTCACCAGCCCTGGCTGAGCCCTCCTCTTCAGGCACCTCCCTCCCACGCTTTTCCTCACCACTGCTCCTCGCCCACCACCACACGTGGAGAACTCTCTGAACCCTTAAATGAAATCACATCAGAAAGGAGCAAGGAAATCAGAGCACAGAGGATAGGAAAATAAATATAAGCAGCAGCAGGGAAAAGGACATTTTACCCTAGTACTAATATATCAATCTAACCCACAGGAAATAAAAAAAGTGTTTTCTTTATGACTACCAAACTCTCAGCTGAAAGTTGCCTTGGGAAACATATTTCAGTGTATTTCCACACACTACAGAAGAAAACTGGAGGATATGGAGGAATTAAACAGTCCCACCCACACCCTGCAATGCCAAAAACATATCCTGGAAAGTCATCAGTGATGCAACAGCTCATTCTCCACGCCGTGCAAACAGAATCCCTATGGAAGCTTTGGTTATGCTGGATTCTGCTCAGTGTCCAGGTGGGGCTTTGAAATCCAGCCCCCAGAGACCAAGGGACCACCACAGACACTCCCTCTCTCTTGCTGACTGGTAGCTGTCTTTCCAGGAAAAACGGATCATATCCTAAGAGTCACGCACTGACACAAGAAATGCAAACCTACACAAAAAAAATCCCCAACACCCCACAACCTTCTAAAGTTGGTTTCTGTAGAAAAAGCAAAAAAATGTGCAGGATCTGCACTTTTTCCAGCGGGCCCCACATGTTTCCTGCAGCGCTGATCCGACGGGGTTATTTCCCGTTCGAGCAGCCTCTGGCTCTCTCCAGGTTAAACTCTTACCCGCAGGTCTGGGAGCAGGGCCTGGCTGTTCCATCCCCACCGGGACGGACGCCTGACCTGCACCACCGTGGGTCAGCATCAGCCCAGAGCCGCTGACCACCCTGTGGGTGCTCAGCATCATCCCTCAAAAGCTTTGGCAAAGCATCTCGTGGTGCTTTATCATGTTGTTATCAAACCATAGCAGAACACACACTGGTGTTCCTTGTCTTTGCCTCAGCAATAAAATGCCTTGTCCTATGCCTGGGGGTGCTGCTGCCTCCTGATTCCCTCTTCCAACGTGGCTTCCATACAACTTCTTCCCCGGGAAGGTGATGGAATGGATTTCCCAGGGATGGGGCAGCCACAGCTTCTCTGGAAGTGTCAAAGATTGGAAGAGGCTTGAAGCAACCTGGTCTAGTGGAAGGCGTCCCTGCCCGTGGCAGGACAAGATGAACTTCAAGCTCCTTTCCAACACAAACCATTCCAGGATTCTATGGGTTCACAGAGCCCCCAGGCACACGGACGCCACTCCTTCCCCGCCCAGACCCGCACCTACCCCCGCAACATCGCTGGGTCCCGCTGCTGCTGCTGCTGCTCACGGAGGAGGCGCGCCCGCCGCCGCCCCCATGCCCGGGGCAGCCGCACCGGGAGCGGGAGCCGAGCCCGGAGGAGAAACCGGAGAAGGAGAGGGACGAGAAGCCGGAGAGAGAGCCGGAGCCGTGCCCGGAGGAGAAGCCGGACCGGGAGCCGGAGCCGTGCTCGGAGGAGAAGCTGGAGAAGGAGCGGGAGCCGGAGCCGTGCCCGGAGCAGCCGGAGCAGGAGCGGGAGCCGGAGCCGTGCCCGGAGGACCCAGACCGGCAGCAGGAACCTTGCAGGGAGGGATCGGAACCGGAGCCGCCGTGCCCGGAGGGAGCAGAACCGGGGCAGGAGCCGGCGCCGCGCCCGGAGGAGTGAGAAGCGGAGCCGCCGCTGGATCCGATCCCGGAGGATCCGATCCCGAGGAGCCGCGGCCCCGCCGCCCACGTGATGCCAGCGCGGCTGCGCCCTGAGCGCCGCCGGGGCCCCGGAGGGGTCACTCGGTAAACACCGGCACGGGAAAACAGGCTGGAGTCGGGAATTGGCGCGGTTTGTCACCCATCGACTCACCGCAAGCAACGAGGAGCACAAAGTAAAGGTCCAACTACCGCCCCTCCGCTCCTCGGCTCGTCCCAGAACCGCTCCCGGTTTCCTCCGCCTCCTTCCCGGCCGCGGGATGGGGAACGGGGGCTGCTGGCTCTGCTGCTCCTTCTGCCTCAAGAGGATTCCTCACACTCCGCCCCCTGCTCCAGCGTGGGGTTCCTCCCCCGGGAGAAGCCCTCCGTGAACTTCTCCAACGAGTTCTTCATGGACTGCCCCAGCGTGGGTCCCTTCCAGAGGGTCAGTCCTTTGGGAATAGGCAGCTCCAGCATGGGTCCCTTCCACAGGGTCAGTCCCTCAGGAACAGGCTGCTCCAGCGTGGGCTCCTCTCCCCACAGGTCCTGCCAGGACCCTGCTCCAGCACAGGCTCCCTGTGGGATCACAGCCTCTATCGGGCAGCCCCCAGCTCCATGGGCTGCAGATGGATCTCTGTTTCCCTGTGGTCCTCCATGGGCTGCAGGGGCACAGCTGCCTCACCCTGGGCTGCATCTCTGGGACGTGGAGCACCTCCCGCCCCAGGGTTTTTAAACTCTGGGCTGGGAAGCCAACAGGCAAACCCCTTCCACTGTTATCCCAGTCCCACAGCAGATCCCGTAACCGCCTCCGGATTGACAGCACCGAAATTTTGGTGACAGCTGAACCAAAAACTGCCCCTGCCCTCGCAGACCACCCTCAGAGGATGTTTCCCATCACATCCTACCTGGCCATTGCTCTGGGCTTCCCTCCAGGCAGCTGTATCCCTTTGGAGCCTTCGCACACAGGGGCAGCTCCTGCGCTGCTCTCAGCGTGTCCATCCTCTGCCTCGGTGCCAGAGGCAGCAGAGTCAGACATGGTGATGATCTTTGTGTCCACTGCAGGATGTCGCTGTGGATACCACACAGGGAGCAATTCTCCGTCCCAGCATCTCCTGGGTGTCCGTGTCACCTCCAGCCCTGCCCTGCCTCATGGCCAGGATCCACAGGGATGGGCCAAGCCCATGCTCTGGAGTCTGGGAACGGAGCGTCCAGGAGGTTTGTGTCGCTGGCTGCAACCTTTGCTATCCTCGGGGAACTTCTGAGAGGAGGGGAAAGATCTTCAGCTCTGCAAGGCAGCAACAGAAGTAATTAGTCTTTGTAATTATTAACTCCCAAGGCTTGGCTGGCAGTGACAGAGGGTCCTCAGATCAGGAAGGTAGAAGTGCTTCCAGGAGCCAACAAAAGGAGGAAAGAGAAGAATGGATAGTGCTGACAGGAAGATTTGAGAGGGGATGTGCTGGAGATGCTGAATCCCAGACACTTGAATAAGTAACTTATCCCCAGGGGAGAGTGGCAGGTCCTCCCCTCTTCTTAGAAGAGGGAAAGGTAAGGTGAAATAAAAGGAAGGGAAATTACAAGAAAGAAAAGGGGAAAAGAAAAGGGAAAGGAAAGTGGAAAGGAGGGAGGAGAGGAGATGAGAGGAAAAAGAAACAGAAAAGGAAAAAAGAAAGCCAGACAGAGGCTGGGAAGGGAAGGAGGAACAGGGATTATCCTGGCTCTTGGAAAGCAGGATCTGACCTGCTGACACCCCCTTACCCAGCAAACCCAAACCGGATGTTATTGCCATGAAAAGGAGAATGAAAACAAATGGCCTAAAACTCCAGGCTCCATCCACCCCCTCCTGGCTGGCTCCTCATCTGTGCCACATGTTTGCTCAGCTGGCTGCAACGCTCCTCCAGGACGTCTGGGTCTAAGATCTCTGATTTCCAGCACCAGCATGTTTAATCCTCCCTTTGGAGCCTAATCCCCACCCTGATTCCTGAGGCAAGAGAAGGGGGACCTCATTTTCATGCTGTATAAACTGAACTATGCAACAGAGGAAAAGGGAGAGATTTGTCACACTCCAAAACCCTGAAAGCAAAATGCAAAGGGTCAGATGGAGATTGGCACAGAGTTAGTGAGGAATTCTGCAGCATAAAGGGAATAAGCCTGGGGGTCCTCACAAAAGCACTGCAGGGTCACTGCATCCTCTTCAAACATTCCTGGCCAGCTCAAACTTCCAAGTAAATCCTGTCCATGAAAAACAGCGTCTCCCCAGACACCTCCCACTTCAATTTCTTTAGATTACATCAGATTCCAGGGAAAAACGTCATTTTGAGAGACAGCCCTGATGCCAGCTGCCTCTCTGTCTATCCCAGCACTGACACTGGAAAAGGGAAAGGGATTTTCACCAAAAAACACTTACTGTTCTCTGGGAGACAGCAAGGAGGGCACTGTGCCTTTCCCTGCCAGCTGCTGCTAACTCAGCATCGAGAGTGGCCCTTTGGCATTCCCAAATCAGGGATTCAACTTCCAGCACAGCAATTCAATCTCTGCATCTTTAAGATGGAGAAAATGAGGATGATTCCAGGGCTGGGAGGCTGAGGATGGATGTCAGCATGTCCTGCTTCTGAGCAAGGCAGGCTTTCAGACCATCTTCTTCCTCAAAATCTGAGGCCACAGGGGATGTGGAAAGAGATCCAAGCAGCGCTGCCACGCTGGTAGCCCCTCCGTTATTTACTTTAATATTAAATTCCAGACATATTTTCTGCTGTCCTAAGGGCAGCTGTGGAGCACAGGAGCTGCCAGCAGAGCTGCTCTCAGAGGAGGGCAGCAGAGGCCCCCAGATGCCAGCACATCCCTCCACAAACACCAGGACACTCGGGGATTGTTGTTCCATGTCCCCAGGAGCACCCAAATCGCTCCCAACAGCTCCAGCAAATATCTCACCCGAAGCATTTTTGTCTCCCTGCTGTGTGTGGGGATCAAGGTTCAGGCACTGAGACACTCAAGATCTGTCTCAGCCTGCCTGTCCACCAATCCCTTCCCTGGAAGTGGACCACATTCCCTTCAGAGAGGGATCCCCTGCTCTTACCCCCCTTCACAGAGCACTGAATCCCATGTTTTAAGCTATGATCTCCCCACCACTGGCAGCAATTCCCAGGACTGCAGCAGAAATCTCACATCAGACAGATGCCAGGCAGCACCTGCTCCAGAGGAGCAGTGAAACAACCCCCTCCCCTTGTCTAGGATCAGCCACAGGAAGGAGAAAACTACAGCTGGGACAAATTGATCCCAACTGCTGATGTTAAACAAACCCAACCAACATGAGAAAAAGTTGGTTATTACCCCAAAAGTTGGGTCTCCAGCTGCTCTTACCTGCAGGGATCAGACCACTGCTCCCTCTCCACAGCTGCCTAAATGATGGAAGACCAATTCAGTAAGAAGAGGGTTTGATTCAGAGCCTCATGGAAGGGGAATGTCCTAAAGACTTGACAGGATGAATTGAGGATGTGGTGGAAAAGAAGGATGGTCACAACTGGGAGGGATGGCTTGGGAGCAGAGAAGGGACTAAGGACCCTGGAGAAGCAGAGGGAAGGGGTTCTCTGGCTTGGCAGAAGTTTGAGGGCACGGCAAGGACCAATGCTTCCCAGGATGTCATGCAAGGAAGCACAGTGACAGCTCTCAAGCCCTGCTGGAGAAGCAAGAGGAAAAGAAAGGGGAACATAGGAAGAGTCTCGTGAGCCAGTGGCAGAGGGGAAGTCCCCAGCATCCAAACGACAGCTGGAAGAGGTGGCAAACTCATCCAGGGACAGTGAGGAACAACAGGGAAACATCCTGTGAGAGCCAGGCAGGGCATGGACCAGGTGTTTCACTGACCTAGGGAAGAGGGGGCAGCCCCCAAGTGCACCACATTTTACAGCCTTTGTGGAAAATTCCAGCCCTGCATAATCTCCTGGGGTTCCTGTAAGATTGTGACATGGAGAGAGGGACCAAACAGGAAAGAATTAGAGGAAAAATGCCTCTCTTCTGGCAGCCACCATGGCTGTGCCAGGAGTTAGCAGCAGCGGAGCAGCCAGCCCTGCCTCCCCCTCCTCCGGCCGCCTCTATAAACACGCAGGGCTTACTCAGAAGATTAGGAGGGAACAGGGCAAAAGACAACAGAGTCTCTTTTGTAATGAGGAGGGATTACGGCATCAAGTGACCGGCTGCAGCTCCCAAGTGGGTCTCAGGCTCCTTAGCATCCCGTGTGGGGCAGGTCCAATCCCCCCATGAGCCAAGGGGGCACAAGGAGGCGGGCGGTGGCCCGGGCCACAAAGGACCCAGCGGGGACACGTGCGGGACCAAACCTCCCCAGCCTCCAGCGCGGCTCAGGAGCCCCATGACTGTGAGTATCTGGTCCTCCTAACAGCAGGAGGAGGGCCACTCTCTCCTTCAGAGATCAATCCTCCTGCCTATCCGTGACCTCCTCTGGCTCCATCCCTCTGCTCTGTCTGCTTGCTGCGATACCTGCTCGTGTCTGTTTGCGGTGGGTGATGCACCTGATGTCCCAGAATCTGGCTTGCTGTGGGCTCCCACAACTGAATTCCAGGTCAGTCGACTTCCAGGTGCGATGGTTAGTCCGGAGGGAAGAGGCAGGGGGATGCAGACAGTGGCAGGCAGCAGCTCCCTGGGTGGGATCTTCCTTCCCATCCCGACTCCAGTGTGCCGGTGAGTCACCTCCCACCACAGACCTCGGCCCCAGATGGAACGTGCCAGCTGCCCAGTGACATCCCAGGGCAGCCCAGTACAGTCTGGCAGGTGGGCAGGGAGGTGCCTTAACCATTCAGGGCTGGAGGGAAAAGCACTGGGAAAAACCCCATATCCCATGTGGGAACAGAGCGGCGTAGAGGTGGGGGACATCCATTATTTACACTGACAAGAGCTGGAGTTTTCCTTCTTTGGTAAAAAAGTGAATCTGTATTTGAATTACGCAACAAAGAATCTCCCCGAGCGCTTTCGAGCCCCAAAGCCCAGAGAAAAGACGCAGCTTTGTGTGAGAGGCCCCAAAAATGTATGGGGTTTGGGGCATGCATTTCTCTTCTGGACAGCCCGTGTGTGCAGCCTCTGGGGCAGTTGAAACTCACTCTTCCAAGTCCTGTGCCCAGAAATCCGCATGGAACGGACACGAGGATTTAGTGAAATGGGCATTTGTGCAGCTGGGGACGGGCCAGCTCTGCTCCTTTGTATCACCCTTAAGAGGGGACTCAGGGACCTGAGTTATGACGGGGAAACCCAAAGGAGGAGCAAGCATCAAAAGCCAAACCCAGGACAAAGATGCTGTTTGGTTGAAATAGCCAAAAATCCAGATTTTGCTGTTTTTCTTCCCGGCAGCAGCTCACTGGGACCTGAGCTGTCCCCATCTAAGTGTGGGTCTTTCAATGGGATGCTTAAATGAGGAACATGGGCCCAAACTTACCTGCTGCAAGCTTTGAATTGTCCCTTGAAGTGCTCCTTCATCTCCATCACTCAGGGAAGAGCCCAAGGCCTCGTAATCATTAACATTATTGCCTGTTAAACAGCAATGCATGTTAGGATTTAGAAATACCAATAGTTTCAACTTGGATAATTATTTCTAAACCAAGGGATCATTCACTGATTTGCCTGGCATAAATAACACTGGTATCTTGTTTTGGTTTGGGGTTTTTTTTACAAAATCAGGTTTATACAAAGATGAGTCTGATTATTAATTGATTATAAGGAATTATTTATCCAAGTGCAGTGGGGATGCTGCATGTCTGGGGAGCATTTCAGGAGCCTGAATGCCTTTTTTTTATCTGCTGTGATTTATTGTGCAACATATGGTTGAAGGAGAGGGGAGGTGGAGCTGCTGGAATTTGGGCCCTGTAAACCTGGCCAAACTCCATCGCACAGATCTCCAACAGGGAAGGCTGCTCTTCCTGCAGGAATAGGACCAGCAGAGTCCAGGCAGCTATCTTTGTTGGGATGCCTTCATCTGGCTCAGTCCCAAGAAGTCTTTCTGGGGTTTTTCCTTTCCTTTGGGTTGGGTTTTTTTTTTCCAGCAATATTCCAGGAAGATGCTTCCCAACAAGTAGATTTACAGAAATATATTTGGAACAAAAACTATATTAAGAAAATTAGTGGGATAAGCATAAACTCTGGAGTTTGTCACCCTGAGATTAATCTTACACAAATGTTTTGTGGGAGGGGGTGGCACCTGGGCTCTGCCCTCTCCAAAAAACCAGTCCCACTTGAATGCTGAAAAATCAAACACTAGAAATTAAGGGAACCACCAGAAAATATATCCTTGGTCAGTGCAACCAGCTCTGGTGCAGCTCAAGGACAGGGAAAAGATGGCAAACTCATCAAATTAATTGCCTGCCATCGATTTCCTCCTGTTTCTCTGTACCATTGCCTTTATCTTACCTGGACTTTGATCTCAGCTCATTCTGTTTTCTCCTTCCTTTCCATCTTGCTTGGTGGGATATTTGGGGTGTCCCTGTGTCCCCCTCCTGCCCAAGCTCCAAGCCCTGCTTGTCCTGTGTGTGCACAGGAGCCACGATGACAGTGACCTACACCAACCGTGTGGCTGACGCCCGCCTGGGCACCTTCTCCCAGCTCTTGCTCCAATGGAAAGGGAGCATCTACAAACTGCTCTACTCCGAGTTCCTCATCTTCATCTCGCTCTACTTCACCATCAGCCTCATCTACAGGTGAGCGTCTTCACACCCTGGAGCGCGACGAGAGAGAAACACGGGATTGGGACAGGGATTCTGCTGGAGAGGTGCTTGCCAGAGTCTGTTCACAGGGAAGGGAGAAGGAAGAGGGAGAACTGCTTCTGTTTGTCCCTTTTAGGCTGATCCTGAGCGAGAGCCAAAGGCTGATGTTCGAGAAGCTGGCGCTGTACTGCAACAGCTACGCTGAGCTAATCCCCGTGTCCTTTGTGCTGGGTAAGGAGCTGCCTGGAATCCAGGAGAGGGAGGGGAGTGGGACAGCATTTCTTCTCCCTGGTTTGGTAGAGCTCTGCAGGCAGGATTCCTGGAGCAGACCCCTTCCTTTGCCTCTGTAAAACTCCTCAAGTGAGGTATTTCACGTCACAGCTTTGAGTGTTGGAATGAGATGATCTTTAAGGTCCCTTCCAACCAGAACTATTCCATGAAGCAAAGTATGAAACCCAGACTCTTTTTAGCAGTGAGGTCTGAATTCCCCTCCAGGCATTCCTGCACCCATCCCTGCATGAGCAAGAGAAGAGAAGGAAGCTCTTTTAGGATGCCTGACTCGCTCAGCTCCCCTCTAGGTTTCTACGTGGCCCTGGTGGTGTCCCGCTGGTGGGCCCAGTACGAGAGCATCCCGTGGCCGGACCGGATCATGAACCTGGTGTCCTGCAACGTGGATGGGGAGGACGAGTACGGGAGGCTCCTGCGCCGCACGCTGATGCGCTACAGCAACCTGGTCAGCGTGCTCATCCTGCGCTCCGTCAGCACCGCCGTCTACAAGCGCTTCCCCAGCATGGAGCACGTCGTGAGGGCAGGTCAGCCCCGCCCCTTGCTGCTCCTCTCTGCTTTCCCAAGGCTTTCCCTGGAAATGGGGTAGCACTGCTCCCTCAGGGCAGGCGGGAATTGGAGCGCCAGGTCTCCGAGCTTAGCTGCTGGGCTCTGTGAATCCTCTTGGGAGGTGCTCCTCTCAAGGTGCAGCACTTCCCAGTCTGAGTTCCCTTGGCAATCCAGAGAGATGTGACATTGTTGTTCTCCTAAAAAAAAAAAAAGGCATTTCAGGGATATAAATTACCCCATTCTCAACAAGTGTCACCAGGCAGTTGCACCCTCAGCACCCTGCTGACTCTGATCTGATGCGGATATCCAAAGTGAATTCCCATAAATCCCACCTCTATGACTCAATGTTTTAACAAGGAGACTTGTCCTTCTGCACGTCTCCCAAAGTTCTGAGCTCCTGAGTCCTTCCTGTAATTTTTAAGGAGAGCCAAGGCAACCACCTGAGATTCAGACATTTTTCATTTCAGACCCAGTCAGTTCCTTCCTGCCCTCTATGTCCACCCCCCTCCTGTTGCTCTTTCCCACCCAGGCCTCATGACACCAGAAGAGCACAAGAAGTTTGAGAGCTTGAATTCCCCCCACAACAAGTTTTGGATCCCATGTGTGTGGTTCTCCAACCTGGCTGTGAAGGCAAGGAATGACGGGAGGATCCGGGACAGCGTGCTGCTCCAAGGCATCCTCAATGTGAGTGACTGCGGGGACAGGCAACTCTTGGAGATCTGGGGAATGGGACACACCATATTGCAGGTCCTTGACACATCCCAGGGCAGCCAATGCCAGTGGAGATCTTTAGGATACAGATGGAAAGCCACAAGGAAGCGCGCACCTGGAAGAGACCAGGAGAGGTCAAAAGCATCCTTGACAACTGAGGCCCTGTAAAAAACTTGCTATTAAAAACTCTTAGATAGTCTTGGGCAACAGGCCATGCTCCACAGGCAAGACCTGGCAACAATCCCTGCCCAGCTGCACAGCAAAAGGCTCTGGAGCAGCTCATCCCTCTTGGTATTCATGTGCAGAGAAAGTCACATGGTTTCTGTTGCCTGGAGTGGGATTCATCTGCCCAGAGAGAGAGATGTCCCTCTGGGATATTTATCTATAGACAGGAGAGAGAAATGGATGCTCCTGAGGGCATTCTTTGCCTCACCTCTTGGCTGCTCATTTTGTGAGGAGAAACTCTGCTGTGAAGTGAGCTAGGAAGGGATCTGGGGCTCAGGGGGAGACACCCAGGCAGCAGGGGATTCCTCCAAGGCTGAGGCTGGGAACCCCTTCCAGAGGAGGTGTGAGCCAAAGGGAAAGGGCTGAAGCAATGGAGGACACTGGTGCTGGAGAGTCTCCATGTTCCCAGCAAGGAGACGGAAGTTATCCTGACAGGCCATTCCTCTTCCCCACTGCAGGAGCTCAACACCTTGCGCAGCCAGTGCGGGAGACTCTACGGATACGACTGGATCAGCATCCCCCTGGTCTACACCCAGGTGAGAAGGGAATCCTCACTCCTGTCGCTCCACCACTGCCTGTGCACATCCCCACTTACATCCACACTTGGAATCCTGGAATGGTTTGGGTTGGAAGGGACCTTAAAGCTCATCTTTCCAACCCCCTGCCATGCACAGGGATACCTTTTACTAGCCTAGGTCCAACCTGGCCTTGGACACTTCCAGGGATGGGACAGCCACAACTTCTCTGGAAAACCTATGCCAGGGCCTCACACCCTCTTTGTAAAGAATTCCTTCCTCTTATCTAATCTAACCCTGCCCTCTATCAGTGTAAAACCAATGTCCCTTCTCCTGTTGCTATCTGCCTGTGTAAAAGGTCCCACTCCCTCCTTTCCATAAACTAAGGTACTGGAACACCACAGCCTCTCCAAAACCTTCTCATCTCCAGGCTGAACAACCCCAGTTCTCTCAGCCTGTCTTTGTAGGAGAACTGCTCCATACCTGACCCACCCATGGAAAATGCAGGATACTCTTGAATCCCTCATCCCCACCTGCACACATCATCTCTCTTCCATAGGTAGCTCAGCACATACCCAGCCCAGCCTCTTTTCCCTAACTCAAGACACATCCACCTTTCCAGAAACACCCCTTCCAAGGGTAACCAACCCCAATGTGTGCCACACAGGTCCATGGAAAACACAGGAACACACAGACCTGCACCACCTTGCAGGAATCACATCCTGGGCAAGATCCCGGGAAGGCTGTGCCAGGTGTGTACTCAGCTGTTTGACAGCCCAGGCAGACACTCTGGCACCACCTAGCTCCTTTGTCTCCCACAATCCAGCTGCTCAGATAACATGGATGCCCTTCACCATGAAACAGGAGCTGCTGCTGGTCAGGCAGCACTGGAGGTTAATGGGAAACACGTTGGGAAAGTGTATTCCTGTTTTGAATCCCCTTGTTTGTATCAAGGGACCACGTGAGAGTTTTGGTTACTTTTAACTCGAAAAGGGGAAGTTTCCAGTCCCGTGGTTACAGGGAAAAGCACAAAGCTCAGCATAGCCTGAAATCCAGGCAGGCAAATAGAGGGGGAAAAAAAAAACCTCAGCCTGAGGAGCAGGAAGGAAGGAATAGAAATGCCAGGGTTCCCTTCCCAGACTTGGAAGCAGCCTGCCAGCACGGACTGAGCCATGACACTGCTTCCAGCCCATCCGGGATGTCACGTGCTTGCTTCTGCCACTGTGACACCTGCACAGATGTCATTCCAGGGACAGCATGGAATGGCACACAGCGTACATAAAAGCTGAAGGGAAAAGGGAATATTTGCAGCTTTCTGCAGGGAAATGCATCCTCCTGCAAAAAGCCAGTCAGAGCTGAATCCAGGGCTTTCCAGAGGCTACAGAGCCTGGCTTTGGAGCTGTGTGGGATGGAACTGAAGGGAGATGCTGGGAACTCACGCTGCTCTGGTGTGTCCCTTGGCACCCTTCCCAGGTGGTGACCGTGGCTGTTTACAGCTTCTTCCTGGCCTGTCTCATCGGAAGGCAATTCCTGGATCCAGAGAAAGCTTATCCTGGCCATGAACTGGATCTGTTCGTGCCTGTCTTTACGTTTTTGCAATTCTTCTTCTATGCTGGCTGGTTAAAGGTAAGTCCAAGAAAACATGGCTGGAGCTGGAATCTGGCCCAGCCAAGGGTTTTTCCCAGGGTGAGCTCACCAGGAACTCAGCTGTGTTCTCTGATCTATGGGCAGCAACGGGAAGCCAAGAGGGGCAGAGGGAATTGCCAGGACCTTCTAATATTCCAAGTGTCTCATTCTGCAGACCAGCTCCACCTTTCCTAAGCTTTGGTCCTGACTAGTTTGGGGAAAAGAGGCTGCAATTGCAGGAGGGCTGTGTGAGCAGGGGGCAGTTATTGTGAGTACCAGTATCTCCCAGCCCCTAGAGGCCTCTGGGATGCCTCTACTTTTAATCCACCCCCTTTTTGGGAGGAAAAACACGGCTTGGAATTCAAGGGACATCATAGCTGACTCCTCCCCGCAGAGAAAGGGGTAGGTATGACCCTGGTGACCTTTGCTTTGTGCTCTCCACGTGCAGGTGGCCGAGCAACTCATCAACCCTTTTGGGGAGGATGATGATGACTTTGAAACCAACTGGCTCATTGACAGGAACCTGCAGGTAAAGGGGAGGGAGATGCTCCAGGTGAGCCTCACCTGCAGAGGAACACCAAGGCAGGACAGTGACCAAGTTCTCCTGCAACACCTCTGCCCCCACCTCCCCATTTGTGATGGGAGAGATGCCCCCAGCTGCCTTTGAATGCCACAATTCCCACCTCTCCTCAGCTTTCCTACCCTGTGTCCATCTAAAACTGTCTCCTCTGCTTTCTACCATGAGATAACTCCACACCTCCAGCCTTTCTGTCCTATTGAGCCTGTTGCCTTCCTGTCTCCTTCAGCATCATTTTCCTTCCAATTAATCAAATCTCTGTGTGAGAAACAACCCCAGGGACAGGAAACCACAGCAACCCCAGGCACTTGCCTCGCTTCTGTGCTGCACCGCTTCCTCCAGCGCTGCGTTCCGACACACGAGAGGCTGCTCACCCCATGTGACATTCCCGCTGTCCCCCGCAGGTCTCCCTCATGGCAGTGGATGAGATGCATCAGGATTTGCCCATCCTGGAGAAGGACCTGTACTGGAACGAGCCCGATCCCCAGCCACCCTACACCGCAGCCACGGCCGAGTACAAGCGCCCGTCGTTCCTGGGCTCCACTTTTGACATCAGGTGAGGGCAGGGACACGGGTGTCACAACAGGGCACCTGGATCAGGATATTACACTTGAGGAGGAAGAGTAGTAGTACCTTTCTCCTTAGTCTGTGAAATCTTGCTCCAAGATCCTTTTAGGCTCATCCAAAGCCAGCACCCCCCATGGAAAAGGATAACTCTGACCTCTTTTCCCACTCACCTGTATTATGAGCATCCCTGTTTGGGGGGCTAACAGCAATACAGGGAGAGGCTTGCCACTGCCAGCAGCATTCCCAGTGCTGCCAGCCTCTCCAGGAGACACCCCCCCTCCCTCTGAGACTGCATAACAGCCCACTTTGCCTTTCCCAGCATGCAGAAGGAAGAGATGGAGTTCCAGCCCCTGGAGCAGATTAAAGAGAACGAGGAGGCCAACCACTCCACTCCCTTACTGGGACACTTGGGCCGCCTCCTGGGGGTCCAGTCCCCGAGCTTCTCCAGGTCCTCTTCCCGGATGAACCTGCTGCGCCGGCGAGGAGATCCCGCGTCGCCCTTCTCCCATTATACCTACCAGGACATGGGAAAATCCGGGAGCCCTTGCGGAATCAATCAGCCACGGGGAGACTCCCAGGAGCAGTGGGACAGCGAGGAGGGAAAACTGAGGGAGTTCGACGCCTTCATGTCCACCCCCTTTTACGAGAGGCCTGGTTTCTACAGCGCCCCACAGACGCCCATCAGCTCCATCCCCATGATCTTCCCTTCCCGACGCCAAGGGCGCAAGAAGCCGCCGGCACTCTCCAGCATTGCCGCGTGCTCCACTTCCCTGCGGGATGTCATCGTCAATGCCTCCCCTTCCAGGGCCAGCGACGTGGACAGGAGCCAGAGCTCCCTGGGCTCGGCCGCAAGGGAAACCTTTGTTTGGCCAACGGAGCGGAGCAAGGCCCCCGACTCCACGGCTGGGACGGCAGGAGAAAAGAGCAGCTCCAGGGAAGCTGCCACCACGGGAAGCCCGGGAGCGCAGTCCACAGCGTCCAACAGCCCGAAATTCCCCTTCCTGGCAGAGTCCCCCGAGCACGAGAAGCAAGGCGGCTTCAAGAGTCTGAAAGGCTCCAAAGCCTCGCACCCACCCTGGCTAAACCTGGAGAGCACGGCCTCGGCCACTCCCAATTCGGAGCATTCCAGTGCCTTTCACACCCCCAGTAACAAAACCCCTGGAGGCAGCGCCTCCCTCTGCTTCTCCTTCACTCCCGTCACCTCTCCAGCGCCAGAAAGGTCCCACAAGGGGAACCTGGGCCCCGAGGCTTGCAGCCTGAGTTTGGAGGACACAGCCAGCGCTCCAGACCAGCATCCAGAGGTTTCCAGGAACACGAGAGACACTGGGAATGGCAGCGCTAACCCCCCCGCTCCGAAAGAGCCAAGGAGAGCGGAGAGTCCGTCCCCCAATGACTCTGGAATCTCCCTAGCCGAGGGTGATTATGTGGGCCTGATGGAGGTGATCCTGGAGGCCAGTGAAAGCCCAGGGGAGGAGCAGATAGACCAGTACAGCTAAAGGAGACCCCATGGATCCATGGGATACCTGCCTTATCCTCACTCCTGGCACTCACCCAAACAGAGGTGCTGGATATGCAGCTGGAGCCCGGCCTAGGCTAAAGCCAGCACTAAGGACACGCTGCTCCTGGCCTCAGCTACAGTAGCAGGCACAACTCCTGTTGCAACAATTACAAAAGCACCAAAAAAACCCAATTTATAGCAAAAGAACAATGACTACTGCTGATGCCTCAGCAGGTACCAGCCTGACCCAAACAGGAGCATAGTTCATGTGGATACTTCCCTCCTCTTCCTCACAGCAAGAATGAGAACTTGAGCTTCCAAGTCTCAGGCAGGACTTGCACTCCTAACAAGATGCTCCAGGGAAAGGTATGGGACTGAAGCAAGTCACATCATTGGTGATGCAGACCCACAGTGCTTCTTCCAGTCCTGTCTGGTTGGCGTTTTCCAGTGCTGGGAAAGTACTGGAATAAGGCAGGGGAAGGGCCTACCAGCACAGGCAGCTGCAGCATCTGCCCTGCACATTGCTTTCTTCTGAAGTTCCACCTTCCTCCTGCCACAGATTTGATCTGGATGGTAGCAGACACCACTCAGCTGACTTTTACTGCCCACCCTCAGAAAATAAAAAGCGAGGCTCAAGCCCAGGACCTTCGTTTCGTTTCCTCATTTTAGTTCCCGTGCAAGAAATTTAGAGAGACCACAAAAGCTTTCCTACTTCTGCCTTCAGCACCAGCTGCAGATCCCCCGTGTCACACAACAAAGTGACCTCCCACTGCCCTCACTACAGCTGCCTGCTCTCCCTCCAAACTAAACAGGAAAAGCCAGCTGGAACCAAGTCACTTTATTGGCTGGAGGGCAGTACATAAAACACAAAAGAGAGAGGGGGGGATATTTGGTACAGAGAATGGAACTGTTTATCTAGGTAGCTGAAGCTGCATGCACGGCTGGACAGTAAGTAGGAGTCCCAGTGAAACCCACAGCGTGGCTCTTGGCAAGGCTTCAGCTGTCACAGTCCCCGAGGGTGTGCTTGTCGAAGAGATACTCGGCCATGCCGTATTTCGGGGCCCCCATCTTGCGCAGGTTGGTCACGTGGTCACCCAGCTCCTTGATGGCTTTCACCTGCTCATCCAGGTAATGGGTCTCAATGAAGTCACACAACTGGAAAGGGAGACCAGAGGTTTAAATGGAGGCCTGAGATCCTACCAAGGCTCTCTAGGGAAGGGAGAGGATGCAGAGTGACAATTCTCAGCCTCTAGTGTTGCTTCAGAGCGAGATCAAAGCCAGCCAGGCTCACTTGCTCCAAAACCCTGCAGAGCCAGGCAGCTCAGGAAGCCTCTCCTTTTCCTCACTGCAGGAAGCATTAGCCAAGCTTCTGAAGAGATTTAGATTCCCCCGGTGCACAACTCACGACCCTGAGGCTTTACACCTCTTGTTTTGTTTTAAAGAGTCCCTCTAACTTAGGCAGGACACTCTCAAGAATACTTAGATCGACAGACATGCTAATCTCTTCCTGATACTAAGCAACCTCAATCCAGCCTTGCCAAAACCGTCCATCTGTGAAGAATTCTGCGTTTTCTGACACTGTTCTGAAACATCAGGGCTTTTAATATTCCGAAGCGACTCCAGGATTTTGTGGCAAAGAAAGCCTCGTGACAAAAAAGCCTTCAAAAGATAGAACTCAACCCCCTCAGAAACAGTCTCCATAGAGACTGTTCACAGACACACTTCAGAGGAAATGAAGCAGGTCCCTGACACCTTAAAAATCCTCCTAAAAAGGCAGCAATAACCCCACCAAAGGGCTTTGGAAGGGCTTTGCACCCCTGCTTCACACTTTTTTTTTTAGCTTTGACAACATCAGGGACACACCCTAAACCCACACAATTCAGACACATCCTCGGACAATCACACTGATCCTCAGCATCCACTTACGTGTGGGTCGTTCTTTTCAGTTGCCAATTTGTGCAGTTCTAACAGTGATTGGTTCACATTCTTCTCCAGGTGCAGGGCACACTCCATTGCAGTCAGGCCGTTCTCCCAGTCATCCCGGTCTGGCTTCTGGCAGGGGAAAGAAAGCACAGGACATGTTCTCTGTAAGAGCCCACAGATCAGCAGGGTGCAAAGCATTTAGACCGCTCTCAAAGCCTGCTCAGACCAAGTTTAGGCATTTATGCAAAGTCAAAAATACGTGAAGTGCACCCTCAGAACAGAACTGAGTAAATCCTCAAAGTCCCACTTCTCAAAACAGAGCACAGAGCACTTCTGCTGTTGAATTTAATGATGGTGATGAACCAGTTGCCTTCTGGTTCTGCCCTCGCCCCACAGCAAACAGGCTGGGGCTCAAGCACCCTCTCCTTCTACAAGAAGTACTTTCCATTAATCAATCAGCACCAATTATCAAATTACTACACATCTCAAACGACTGAGCTTCTCCAATGTCAGCTGCTGCTCCTTCTGGGAGAGGACCCACAGGGAAATTCATCCCCTTCCAGCCTGGGGACAGCCCCCAGCTCACCTTAATGTCCTGCAGGAAGATGCGCCCACCCCTCTGGTTCTGCAGCTTCATCAGCTTCTCAGCGTGCTCCCGCTCCTCGTGGGACTGATGCAGGAAGTACCTGGCAAAGTTTTTCAGGGCCACATCATCCCGGTCGAAATAGTAGGACTGAAAAATAAAGGGTTCGCAGGGTCAAAACCCCTGCTTCAGGATGGCTGGAGGCCAAGCCCAGGCCAGCAAGGCAGTGTGGAACAACTCTCCCCTTAGTACCATTCGATTTTTCCAGCCAGGATTAAATTTTAACCTGTATCCCTACCAAGGGCACAAATACATGATGTTTGTGTCCTTGGCTCAGTTCTGAAAAATAGAAAAAACCCCTGACATCCCACAGATACCTGTTCTGAGCACCACTAAACTGTAGCCTTGAAAAGCCCTTTTCAAGGAGAAATCTTCCCTTTATTTGCCTGAGCTTGTTTACAATGATCACGTTGCAAGTCAGGGTCATGACTTGCAACACCAGTTAAGGGCAGCCAAGAACTTTCAGGTACTTGTGCAATAAAGCTCCCTTGCTTCCCTAGGCTTTCCAGGGATTGACTAAGGAATACACTTTCTACCTTGGGGGAAAAGAATTAATACCACACTTAAAGTACATAAATGGAACTACAATATGAATTTAACAGTTAATACACTTTTGAAAGCCAAAAAACCTTTAACAGCAGTTAGAAGCCATCACACAGCTTGTTTATTCTTTGGTCAGGGCCATTAGCAGGATTCAATGGAAAGTTCTGCACCAACTGCCAATTATTTACCAACCTCCTACAGAATTCATTGCTCTTTAACCAGCGGCCTGGACATTCAAGGCAAGCCCCTGGCGCTTGTGTACCACTATCACCCACCAAAACAAGCTCAAAATAAGGCTCAGAAACACGGTAACACAGAAACAAGCCGCAAAATAGGTGCGCAGTATCACTAGGAAGTCTCAGTTTCCCCTGCACGCCTGGAGCACCAGGATCGCTGCACAGAGGTCAGGGAATGACTAAAACGGGCGCCGCGGGCCAAGCGAGACGCGTAAACACAAGGGCCCAAGGAAACCACGGATTCCTACCGATTCCTGGAGGAAAACCCGTGCCCGGGAAGCGAGCACGCCTGCGGGAAAGGTGCCAAGCGCCTCGTTCGGCGCCTCTCGCCACCCAGCCCGGCCCCAAGGGCAGAGCCGGCGCCGAGGCGCTGAGCGGGGCTGATAACGGGGCCGCCAAGGGCAACGGCCGCGGGCACGGCGGAGCAGGCGAGATAAAGCGCCTCACCTACACCCAGGGGACGGCCCAGACGGGCCCGGAGGCGGCGGGGGGGAGAAGGAGGTGGAGAAAAACGAGGAGGAGGAGCTGGGCCCACAGGCACCGCCCGGCACCCGGGAACCCCCCTGCCGCGGCGGGCCCTCGTGCAGCCCCTTTATCCCCGGCAAGACCCTTCCCTCATCCCGCTGTCCCCGCAACCCTCACCATGCTGAGGTACACGTAGGACGCGTAGAGCTCCAGGTTGATCTGGCGGTTGACGGCGGCCTCGCAGTCCTGGTGGTAGTTCTGGCGCACCTGAGAGGGGGGCGCTGCCATGGTGAGGTGTTCCGGTGGGTGTTTGCGGTGGCTGTATGGGCGGTGGTGATGGGGGGGGGCGGCGGGCCCGAGCGCGGCCGGTTCCGTCCAAGCACTGTTGACGCAGGACCCCGCTTCGCTCCGCCGCCGACGCGCTCTAGAGGCCGCCCGCCCGCCGCCGCNTCCCGCCGCGCGCGCCCGTTCCTCATGGAATCCGTCGCTTTGGAAAATCCCCTCAAAATCACCGAGTTCAGCCATTTCTCCCCCCGCCCCGACCCCAGCACTCTGCTCAGCCCGCCGCCAAACCGTGTCCCACCCGGCTCTTGCATCCCTCCGGCGATGGGGACTCCCCCGCTGCCCCGGGCGGTTCGTGCCGATGCCTGACCGCCCTTTCCGTCAGGGGAAGAAGTTCCTAAAATCCAAGGTAAATCGAAAAATCGAAGGCCAGATGTCAAAAGCTGTGCCTGTTGGCAATGAGATGGCTATTTCAGCTGCTTCTGGAGCTACGCCAGTCACTTCGTTTGTGCCATCATTTATTTTGAATAAACATCGGCTTCTTCAGTCATTCCATTCAGTCATTAATTTAAAATAAACATTGGATTTTTTTACTTTCTGCTTTCTGAAGTTTTAAGCAGATCGCGAGTGGCTGGAAACATCCTGCTTAAACCGAGATCATCCCATAGCACTGAACTCCCAAAATCTTGGCTTTTCCTAAGCCAATGTTCAATCCTGGCTTTTCCCAAGCCAGTGTTCAATCCTTTCCCCCCCAGCCAATGTTCCTGCTGAAACTCATCCAAAATATAATTTATTGAGCCTGTAAACTCAGAGTAAAATATTTTTCCTGTATGTCCTGAGCCTGTAAACTCAGATTAAGTAATTTTTCCTCCATGTACTGGGCCTGTAAACTCAGATCAAATAACTTTTCCTGTATGTACTGAGACTGTAAACTCAGATTAAATATTTTTTTCCTCTCACCAGGTTCTTCCTACAATTTTTTCATCCGGTCTTCGACCCTTCCCGGCAGTGTGGGATGCCCCACGCGTGACTGCACAGGTACCTCTGTGTGTGTGTGTGTGTGTGTGTGTGTAAAAGGGCAGCACCAGAGCGCTTTTCCAGACACTCCAAACGCCCTGGAGGGAGTAGGGAGCCGCGGCCTCCCTTTGTTTCGGGGTTTTCTGCTGCTGCTGTCGGTTAACCATCACAAGTAATTAAGATCTATACGATAACGTGGGTCATACCTATGCTTCAGCAGGCTGCCAGGTACATTGCAAATCTCCTGTTCTCCTCCCACAGAAAT
>VZRJ01006763.1:3713-28824 GCA_013397565.1 Ptilonorhynchus violaceus | reverse complement strand
GGGTTGTCCCGGTTTGTCCCGGGTTATCCCGGTTTCTTCCAGGAGGTTCCGTTTGTCCTGGGGGCTCCCGGCCCGGCCGAGCCGCCACGTGGCGGCGCCCGCGCCGCGCTGCCCCCCGCGGTCCAATCAGCGAGCTCCGTGCGCCGCTGCCGCGGGGCACGCTGGGAGTTGTAGTCCCCGCGGCGCTGCTGGGCGGCGGAGCGATGCCCACCGGGGATCTCTCCGCGATTCAGCGGGGGCGGCTCCCGCACTGATGTCTCCTCGCGGACACTCGGAGACCGGCTGGGTGTTTTCCGCCGTCCCGCAGCGCCGCCCGGGTGCAGCGCCCCCGGCACCGGGCACGGGTGTCGCGTGGGGATGACGTCAGCGGGAGTCGCGGGCGGGAGCCGTGGCGGCTGTGGAGGAGCTGGTCCCTCACGAACCCCCTGAGGCGGGGGATGAGGGCGGGGCGTTCATTTTTGTCCTGTCACTCCATGCCCTTGTCCAAAGTCGCCCTCCAGCTCTTTTGGAACCTTTTAGGCACTGGAAGGTGCTCTAAGTTCTCCTTGGAGCCTTCCCTTCTCCAGGCTGAACATTCCCAGCTCTCCCAGCCTGTCAGTTCTGTGTCCTTTGGATATGTGAAAGAAAAAGAACCGCAGGCCAAGCCAAACTCGCTATCAGTGTATGTTTTGTAACACTGCCAGTCCCATAACCACCAAAAAGCATTTCGTAACACAATTAAGCAGAAATAAAAAACCTAATTATGTTATGGGAAGGGGAACAAGCGCTTGTGGTCTAGAGGCAAAAAGAGATATCGGAAAAATATCTGTAAAGAAAGCAGGATGAGAACAAGCTTGAAAGATGTTTGGTGAGAGCAGAACAGGCAGGGAGGTGCCTGGTGAAACCTGAGCAAGCCATAAAAGTATGATAAAATATATAAAAATGAGATCCCTTTCCCTATAGAGGGTCTGGCTGCCAAATAAGGGAAGTGTTTTCCCTGTAGAAAAGCTTTTAGTTTTCCAAGTTGAAAATTAAATGCTGCGTCTCATTCTGGGATATCTCACAAATATTTTGTGCGTTTACTTTCCTGAGGCTGATTAATTAACAAGTAACTGAATTGTAAAATTAAGAAAATGAATTCTGGGTGTTAATTTAAGCTTTCAAGAAAAGCACAAAATTTAACTATAACTTTGCAAAAGTCAATACACTTTTCTGCTGATGCCAGTATAAATTCTAGGCAGGGCAGAGAAAGGAAGCCTGGATGAACAAAATAAATTCCAAAATTTTAGGTAGTTACCCTCGAGTGAGATAATACAAATCTGTCTAATAAACAACCATTTTTTGACCACCCCCACAGCGATAAATTTCTTCCCAATATCCAATCTAATCCTTCCCTCCTTTGGATTAAAGTCATTTAAAGTATCTAAAGGGTGGCCACAGAGAGGACAAAGTCTCTTCACAAGGAGCCTCGATTCTCTGATTCCATCTTTTGTACACAGAATTAAAAAATATGGAGGAAAGGGAGGAGAAAATGGCACTGAAAAGCCGAATGTATATTTTTTTGATTCCCAAAATTTGGGAATTTTAAAGCCGGAACTACAGCCCAATCTGAATTTCCCAAGTGGATACTCTTTTTAGAGGAGGAAAAATAAATCGTTCACAACCTCTTTTATGTTGCATAAATTCATGTCTGGCAACACCATACAAAAAAAAAGAGGAGAGGAAAATCTGCCCTGGTTACATTGCAAACAATAAAATCCACACATTAATAATAGTTGGACTTTGCTGAAGGATAAAAAATATCTTTTTTCTGAAGGCACATCAAGAATTTAAAGAATTTTTTATATTTAGGAATAGATACCTGAAAACGGTTTCTCTCTACCCTTCAGTAGTTGTATGGGATTAGCCAAATAATAGGTGAAATCTGATTTTCAGTGGCAAAAGCGAAGTGCAAATCCACAGGGGATCACTCATATGGGAATTTCATTGATACTGGGTGTTTTCCCTCGATTTCTTTGGATGATGGTGCTGTCTGTACTCCCACCCCCCATTCCAGGGCAGCTGCACTTCTAGGAATATGAGAAGGGCTCTGTGGTGATGAGTCAGTCCAGGGGTATTAATTTCCGAGAGCAGCCAAAAATAGGCACTCAGGGAAAGAAGTATCAGAAACTGGATGAGTGTATCGTGATCCTTCCCTGTTAAGTGCTTCCAGTGCTGGCAAAGAAAATCACAGCTGGCTCTTTCTGGTGTTAGAGGCTCCTGGGCATAAGGAAAAGGAATGTCTCGCTTTTGGGGAATATTTAGGGATAAGCAGCTCCATCCACAAAGGGATGATACAGCTGATGATAAAGAGTGCTCCTCTAATGGACGCTTCCCACCAGGCCAGGCTCCAAGCCCCGTCCAGTTTGGCCTGGAACACTTCCAGGGATGGGGCAGCCACAGGTTCTTTGGGAAAGCTGTGCCAGGGCCTCACCACCCTTAATATTCTGTTGGAACGGGAAAATGCATGTATTCCTAAGTTCCATAATAACTCTATCCCAGCTTTTACTGTGAGCCTTTGGTCCTCTGGAAGCAAACAGCTCCTTAGAGTGGATCTTTTTTGGGAACACGTGGCTTGAGTGGGTGGAGAGGCAGGGAACCGCAGCAGAATTAGACTTCATAATCCAACCTTTCCACCTTGCAAGCCAGGAAAAGCATCAAAATCTACCATCTGCACGCAGGTTGGGAATCAGACTTTAGCTGGGTAACTTGGAATTCTGATGCCTCTCTTCAAAGGCATCCAGGATTTGGAATTGCACACAAGCTGATATCCATCCTTAGGCTGCATTTAGATTCTGTCATCTGTGGAAAGAGGAATATTCTTGAATCCTGGCCATTTTAGCACTGGATTTTCAGTTTGGTGAGGGTAAAGGGTAAAACCATGGGATAGAATTGCGTTGAAGGAGAAGTTTGGAAAAGATAAAGCAAAAAGATAGGCAAAAATAAAATATCTGACTGGGGAAGGCAAGCAAAGGAAATGGGGAGAATCCAGGATTTCTTAATCCCAAATATACTGAAAGGCCTTGTCTAGCAGCAGGTGGGGGCAATAGTCATGGCATGACCCACTGGAAGCCCCTCAGCAGTCCCAAATTCCAACACCAGCTCAGTCATTAAATCTATTTCCATCATAAATTCCACTTCTCCCTTTCCTACTGTCATTCCTGCGGGGATCTCCCCTGGGAACAGCCACCCAAGGCTCTTCATCTTAACAAGCCCTGCCGGGCATCCTGAAGAAGCCTCTAATGATCTTGGAACCTTCTTAGGAAGCTCCTGGTGGACCTCCTTCATCCTTCTAACAAGTCCCTGGGGACAACTTCATAGGCACTGAGGAGAAGGAAACTCTCCCCCTTGTTAAAGGGAATGAGAACTTCCAAAGCAGTTCAGTTTGTCACAACTTCTCCACACCTGGGTTGGAGAGTTCGTGGCTTGGCCGACACCCCTCCAGTCCTCCACTTGGTTGCTGCAGAAGTTGTGGCAGGAATTTGAGGGATAATGGATTCCTTCGCCATTATCCTTCGGCAGCTGCCCCTGGCCAGCAGCTTGGGGTTGGCAGAAGTGACTCAGGACCTTGTGAGAGTGTTTGGGACATCCCAAGGGGGCCATCAAAAGCCGTGATTCCGGGTTCCAGGGGGTCTAGTCAGGTGGAAAAGTTGTGGATAAAGACCAATCCAACTGCTGTGCCCTGATTGTGCTGCCATTCAGAGCACTGGAACAGCTGGCACAAGGATTTTTTTGGGGCAGATGAAATGCTTCATAAATCTCCTGCTCACAGTTGTAACCTTGTTCACACTGATGATTTTTCCTGCATTTCAGACACCTTGAGGCTACAGTTAACACAGGGTCTCATCACAAAAGGAAAACATTAAAAAACCTAGAGCCACTTGTGGTTAAATAAAAGAGATTTTATTAAACCTATCTCATCAGAAACTTTTGGGGTCAATCAAGTGGGAATAATCTCAGCATTTTTACAGGATGAGCTGCGGGAGGCAGCATCACCTTTCTTTCCATTAGGATTCGATAAAACAAGGAGAAAAAATGGGAAAAAGGGAAAATACAGTGGCAAACATGGCTCCAGAAATGGAACTCTGTGGGGAATGGAGATTCCAGCAAATGACAGACACCCAGCAAGGAGAGAAAGAGAGGAGATAGATTCCAGGGCTAATCCATAAAACATAATTTAATATATTTGGGGTTTAATTTTGAAAGGGATCATGGATTCTTATCTCCAATTTGCACCTCAGGCAAGGTGGAGACCTCTCTGCCATCTGTTCCCGTGGAAGCACAGACACTGTAGGATTGAGCAGGATAGAGGTGAGGAGGAACTCTGACAAAAACACCCCAGACTGGGTTAGAAGGATGGTGTAGGAAGGTGTAGCCTCACATTTTTCATGCTCTTCCTGTTTAGTTCAGATCCACTGAATTCAGTGCAAAATTTGTGTGTGGCAAAGCAGAAACAGTGCTGGGGCTGAGGGTCCAGGACTTTTTAAGGAGCAGGAGCTATGGAGCAGGAGACATCCCCTGAATCACCTTCTATGCCATTAAAACTTGGGCTTAGAAAACTGAATCCCAACGGTGGTGCAGGTCAGGACATTGAATATATTTAATAATAATAATAATAATAATAATAATAATAATAATAATAATAATAATAATAATAATAATAATAATAATAATAATAACCCAAACAATGCAACAAAAGAAAACCTCAGAAAATCCAGAATCATCACAGTTGATTTTTGAACCCATTGCCAACATGACTGAGAGCCGAGAATGGACGAGGCTCATCCATTTCCAACCTTAAATGACAGCGAAGGAGCCTTCCTTCCCGTTGATATCCCACAAGGATGTGCAGGAGCGATGTGGCCAAGAAGAGGCACCAATCCTATAAACTGCTTTAGTACATTATATATAAGTGTGCCTATGTACCAATTCCCAGAATTCCTGCTCTAAAATATGCATCCAACACCTGCCTGCTCTCAGTGGAGGACATTCCCAGATGGAATCATCTCCTCCTGTGAAAATGACCTAAAGCTGTGCCACCCAGTTCTGGAAGTGCACAGCTCTCCCTTCTAACTGCAGAGGGAGCCCAGAGAAGGCATTTTCAGCCCAGAGACGGCGTTTTCAGCCAAGAGGAGGAGTTTTGAGCCCAGAAAAATTTCATTCCGGCATCAAATTTTTAGATGGCTGAAAGTTAGAGAAGAACAGTCCCAAGCTGCAGTTCCTACCCACCTGCTGGTGGAGACTGGGCAAGGTGTTCTTGCCTTGTTAAAGCCCTTCTCACCCGGCTGATCACTCTTCTGAGGGCACATTTCACCTCTTTGTTCCTCAGGCTGTAGATGATGGGATTTAGGAGCGGGGTGAGCATTCCATAGAGCATGGAAATGACCCTGTCCCGATGCAGCGAGTAAGAGGAGGAAGGACGGACGTAGGTGCAGATGGTGGTCCCGTAGAAAAGGCAGACTACGGTCAGGTGAGAACCACAGGTGGAGAAAGCCTTGTGCCAGGTGCCAGGGGAGTTCCTGGACAGGATTTCCAGGAGGATGTAGCCGTAAGAGACCAGAGTGACCACGCAGGCGCTGCCGCCCAACACCCCGGCCACCAGCAGGATCACCAACTCCGTGCCGCGGGTGGACGAGCAGGAGAGGGCCAGCACGGGGGGAATGTCGCAGTAATACTGCTGGATTTTGTTAGGGCCACAAAAAGAGAGCGTGAAAACCAGAGAGGTGTGCAGCAGCGAGTTCAAAACCCCTGCTGCCCAGGTGCCCACGGCCAGGTGAGCGCAGAGCTTCATGCTCACCGTGCTCAGGTACCTCAGGGGGTGGCACACGGCCACGTAGCGGTCGTAGGCCATCACAGCCAGCAGGAAAATCTCCGTGCCCACCACGGCGATGAGGGAAAACTGCTGGAACAGGCAGCCAGCGAAGGAAATCTCCTTCTTCTCCAGCAGCAAGGCCCCCAGCATCTTGGGCACGGTGATGGTGGGGCATAAGAGGTCCAGCAGGGATAAGTTGCCGAGGAAGAAGTACATGGGGGTGTGCAGGTGGGAGTCTGTGCTCATGGCGACGAGGAGCGTGATGTTGCCTGCCATGGTGGCCAAATAAATGAGGAGAAAGAGCACAAAGAGAAGCAAACGGATTTCTGGAGCATCAGAGAGGCCCACGAGGACAAATTCGGACACTGCCGAGAGGTTGACGCTCTGCATTTTGTCTTTCATTGTGGGAATGAGGCACAGGTTTCCCTGGAAGGAAGAAGGTATAACTCGTAAAGATTGTGTGGGGTTTTTTTGGTCCGTTTTCAGGTTCAAAACCAAGCATTGCCACACTCAAAATATAAATTTTCCCCACACATCCCTAATGCAAAAGGCAAAATGTAGCCATTAAGCTTCACAGTGATTAATCCAAAATGTTAATTCTCACAAGCTGCCACCTCAGAATGAAAAGCTGAAAGTTGAAGTCCCCTTTGCTAGGGTGTCCAGCTTGGACACAGCCCCAGGCAACCTGATGGGGCTTTGAAGGTTCTCTGAGCAAGGGGAGTGGGGTGCAGATCCCTAGAATTCCTTCCAGCATAAAAATTTAATATTAATAATATCTCTAAAGGGGTCTAGATTAGTAACACAAGCTAAAGCTTACTTTTAAGGGAGTGATGCTGTCAGAGAAGAATTAAATCCCCGGTAATCAGCAGATAGATGCATTTTGGGGGTTTTTTTCAGCTTTTGGATGGGGCTTGGAGCAACCTGATCTAGTCAAAGGTGTCTCTGCCCATGGCAGGGGGTTGGAATGAGCTGAGCTTTAAGGTCCCTTCCAACCCAAACCATTCTATGATTTTATAATATAAAAAAAGATATAATTTGGTGTTGAATTAAAGATCTCTCACTTTTCTATCACTTTTACCCTATAGACTTCCATAATGGCATTAGTACTTTTAGGATCTATCTGGACTGTCCCCCCTCCTCTTTTCCCAACTCAAATAAGTCTAAACTTGGCATTAAAGGATTTTCCCGTTTATCCTGCGTTGCTCCATGGAATGTAGCTCAGTATTTACAGAGAGGATTTACATACCAGCCCTATAGAGAGGGAAAGCAAAGTTGAGTTCAAATACCTCCTTTTTTGGGGCACTTTGAAATTGATTTTAAGATGGTGGGAATATTGTACCCCGTTCTCATTTGTAAGAGATGCAGAGATAAATAGACTGATGAAATATTTCATCTGAGCCAGGCTCCTCTGTGGTCTCACATTCTGCCAGAAGCTTGAGAGGGACCTCAGAGCCTAAACTACATCAGAAATATTTTACTCAGCAGAAATAAAAGGGACATCCAGCACCAGTTCTTTATAAAATGGGGGCTCATTCAGGTGAAATAGCACAGAAACAACACAGAAATACTCACTGCTGCACAGAATTAATTACAGGTGATGTATAGAAGTCTGTATCCCCAGGAATAATCAATTTTTCTTCTTCTACATGTGACAGGAAAGTGATTTCACTCTTAAGGAAGAGATGAATCCCGATAGAGCGGCGCTGGAATATTCACACCAGCACTGGCACAAGGGCTGGCTTGGCTGCAGGGGTAAGCACCTCTCTTCTTTAATGAGGTTTTATAAACATGAGGGAGTGTCTGGGGACGAGTGTCTCTGAAGCTTTTTTGGATGTTCCCTTAAGTGCACCTATGAGGGTTTTTTTCAGAATGTTGCCAAAGGGGGCTGGAAACTGAAGGAACCAAAATTGCCAGCACGGCTTTGAAGAGATAATAAAAATTCCCTTCTGGTTCCATTAAGCATCCATGTGTGATTTATGGGATTTTTATGGGAGCAGCCCTTCCCATGTGATGTCCAGGACTAGGAACAGGCCTGTTCCTATTCCAGCAATAACCTCTGCACTGTTCATATGAATGACTCTGGCTGTCGGTCATTCTTCCAACCTGTTTGCTGTGTTTCCACCGTGTGACTCCTGGAAAATTAAGGATTCTGCATCTTACACGGGCAAACAGTGATAGGACAAGAGGAAATGGTTTTAAACTAAAAGATGAGGGATTTAGATTGGATATTAGGAAGAAGTTCTTCCCTGTGAGGGTGATGAGGCCCTGGCACAGATTTCTCAGAGAAGCTGTGGCTGCCCCATCCCTGGAAGTGTTCCAGGCCAGGTTGGATGGGGCTTGGAGCAATTTGGGATAGTGGAAGGTGTTCCTGCTCATGGCAGGGAGTTGGAATGAGATGAATTTTAAGGTCCCTTCCAACTCAAACTGTTCCAGAACTCAATAAACTGCAGTTCCCCAAGGGTCACACAGCACAAGCCTATCCAGCCATGGGAGTGCAGAGCTGTGGCTGGAAAAAATCCCTGTGGTCCAGACCTTTCCCTGTGTGCTGCAGTTAGCCCAAGGACAACCTTCAATAGTCCCTTCCAACCTGAACCATTGGGTGATTCTGTTCCCCTCATAAATCCTAAATGTTTCTTTTGGGGTGGGATGCATTGGCCCCATCAAGGTGCCAATCACCCAGGATTATTTTGTGGGCTGCTGGCTCTCCACTCTACATCTAAGTTGTGTATTTGCAGTGATAATTTTAGCTGGGTTATTAGAAATAGAAACACAGGATAGTCTTCGAGGTAAGTGTTCTGCCTCAGGGTAGATAAGTAACAATTATATTGCATTATATTTTATTATTAAAAAGTCATTAAAGAAACCAAACCAAACCACAGCAACAGGAATATCTCTATTTGCACAATCCAGATGTGCACTGATTGATAATGTGATGGATTAGAGCCCTGTTGCCCACCCCTCCCTGCCATCCCCAGTGTAACACAACCAAAGTGATTTGATTTTGACCCATTTCTGGGCTTCCTGGCTTTGTCATTGTTTGAGTTTTCCATCTAGGAATGCTTATGATGAGCCCAGACTGATTAGAGTCTGCTGAAAATGCTCCCTTTTCTCTGATGTCCATTTGTGTTTCAGTCCCATAGTCTTTAAATAAAATTGATTAGCCCGGGACCTCTTCAGGTTCCTTGGGATTTAACAAAAGCTTTGTAGAGATCCTGCCGGTCCTCAAAGGATTTTTTTTTCCCTTTGAGGCCATTTTTGCACTGTCCCCTAGATGAGGGCAATAAATCCGAGGGTGAGCCCAGAGAGGCGATAAATTTCCAGGAGAGAAAGAACTCGGGGTTTTAATGGTGCGCAGAGGAGCCAATTTACACACGCGGACAGACTCAGCTGCCAAGTTGCGCCTTTGCAATTTGTCAGGCACCAACTTTTTAACAGCATCTTCTGAGGCCTTGTTAAAGTCATCCCAAGACATTTCCTGGGGAGAAAAATCAATTACATTAAATTGTTTGTCTTCATAAAATGGTTTGGGTTGGAAGGGACCTTAAAGCTCATCCCGTTCAAATCCCCTGCCATGGGCAGGGACACCTCCCACTGGATCAGGTTGCTCCAAGCCCCATCCTTGTATTGAGACACCAGCATCCAAAAATGTGGAATTTTTATTTATTTTATTAAAATTAGAGCAATTATTTCAAATCAATTCACTGTTGATGCCCCTGATTTAAACCTGGTGAACAAATTGACACCAGCAAAATAACTGGACCACAGCTCTGATTGGCCTTGCATTGATTTATAAATAAAATATTTATAAAGGCTTTATTGATATTTTTCAAAATTATCGCAGTGATACATTTTTATTTTTCTCAATTGAAATTTACCCTAAATTGACCTGGAGGACATTTTAATTTTTCAGCATTTCTTTCCAATACTAAAAAAAGCTCCCTTGCAACTCCAATCATTCTGTGATGATCCAGAGTAGAAATTCACCATTAAAAAGAAATCTCATTTGCACAACGTTTGGAAATGTTTGGAAATCTCTCTTAACCAGGAGGATCAATGACTCACTGATGCTTCTGATCCTCCTCTTTCTACTGGTGTGGGAGGGAGGGCTAATTTAAGACAGCATGGAGAGACAGGGAAAGTGGAAAGCTTCCCACTTCCTGTGTAGCAATTTAGATTGGATATTGGGAAAAATTCCTTCATGGAAAGGGTTGTCCAGACCTTGCACAGCTGTCCAGGGCAGTGGTGGAGTCACTAACCCTGAGGGGATTTAAAAGCCCTGTGGATGTGGCACTTGGGGACATGGGTTAGTGGTGGCCTTGGCAGTGCTGGGGAATGGTTGGACTTTATGATCTTAGAGGGCTTTTCCAGCCCCAGTGATTCCAATGGATTAGGTGGGATGAATCCAATCCAAAATCATTCTAGCAAAAAGAAACTGTTGGTGTTCCCCTCATGGCAGCCACTGAATTTGTATGGATTTGGTGATGGAACTGCTGCCCTCATAAAGGATGAAACTGGTTGAAGAAGTACAGAAACTTAATTACTGGGAGGCAGAAATGTTGGTTATTAAAAAAAATCAGAGAACAAAATCCTATTGCCTTTTCCTTGATCTTCTTCCCTAAACATTGTTTTTATCTGCCCAGGCAGAAAGCTGGATTGGGTAATTTCTTCACAGAATCAAGGTATGGTTTGGGTTAGAAGGGACCTTTTAGACAACCCCATTCCAACCTCCTGCTAAGGGCAGGGAGACCTTCTACTAGTCCAGGTTGCTCCAACCTGTCCTGGAGGGAGGATTTTTCCAGGGATAGGGCAGCCATGGCTTCTCTGGGAAACCTGTGCCAGACCATCACAGGGAAGAATGTCTTCCTAATATCCCATCTAAACCCACCCTGTGTCAGTGTGAAGCCATTCCCCCTTCTCCTGTCACTCCATGCCCTTGTCCAAAGTCCCTCTCCACTCCCTCTCCTTCCTCTATATATTGTGCCTTGTATGAGTTTAATAATTCACTTCTGTGAGAGAATTATGACTAAAAATATTCTTATAAGCCTAAAGAAACTCCTACAAGCAAAATCTGCACTGTCTCTACCTTCTGGTGTCAGTGGGTGAATTTGGGGATACTTGGTGCATGTGCCTCTGCCATCTGCTGTCACAGCACAGGAAAAGCACAACAGAGAGGGAGAAACTCCTCAAACTGGATCCATTTATTTATTTGAAAGCTGTGATCCCACACGAGTGAAAGCGTTTAGAAAAGTTTGGGGGTCTTCAGCGTGGATTGTTAACATTTTTAATATGAACTGTTATATGTGTACATAAATGTATTTATACATGATTTGAAGTCCGGTAGGCTTTAGCCACTAAGCCTTTAGTGTGTAGGAAAGTAACTCAAGGTGTAAGTCTAGAGGTAACTCTGGGTGTAACTCCGGGTGTAAGTCCAGGGTGTAAGTCCAGGTGCAAGTCCAGGTGTTAACCCCAGGGTTAACCCAGCCTGTCTCAGGAGGCTCTGCAGCGCTTCCACAGTCTCCACATGGATTCCTTCACCTCCTTGCTCCTCAGGGTGTAGATGAGGGGGTTCATCACAGGGGAGAAGATGGTGTAGATGACGCAGACGTACTTGTCAGAGGGCAGGGTCCCGGCGGGCCGCAGGTAGGTGAAGATGCAGGGCACGAAGAACAGCGCGACCACCGCCACGTGCGAGGCGCAGGTGGACAGCGCCTTCCGGCGCCCCTGGGAGAGGCGGCCCCGCACCTTGGCCAGGATGAGCGCGTAGGAGGCCACCAGCACCAGGAAGCAGCCCAGGGAAATGAGGCCGCTGTTGGAGGCCATGAGCCACTCGGTGAGGGCGGTGTCGGCGCAGGCCAGGCGCACGACGGGCGGCACGTCGCAGAAGTAGCTGTGGATGGCGTTGGGGCCGCAGAAGGGCAGCTGGAGCGTGAGCAGGGTCTGCACGATGGAGTGGAGGAAGCCGCCGGCCCAGCAGGCGGCGACCAGGGCCCAGCAGGCCCGGCGGGCCATGACGGCCGTGTAGCGCAGGGGCCTGCAGATGGCCGTGTAGCGGTCGAACGCCATCACCGTGAGGAGGAACATCTCCGAGGAGCCCACGAAGTGCAGGAAGAACAGCTGGGCCACGCAGCCCTCGAAGGCGATGGCCTTGCGCCCCCAGAGCAGGGCCACCAGCGCCCGGGGCGCGGTGACGGAGGTGTAGCAGATGTCGATGAAGGACAGGTTGCAGAGGAGGAAGTACATGGGCGAGGAGAGCTTGGGGTCGGTCCTGACTGTCAGGAGGATGAGGAGGTTTCCCAGCAGGACCATGGCGTAGGCCAGGAGGAAGAGGGCGAAGAAGAGGAGTTGCAGCTCCCTGGTGTCGGAGAGCCCCAGGAGGATGAATTCGGTCACCTGGGAGGAGTTGCCCTGTGCCATCGCAGCAGCTCAGGCTCCCATGGCACGGGTGTGGGGCTGGCCAGGAGGAGGAGGGAATGTGCTCCAGCTCCCGGGCTCATGGGTGGTGTGAGCAGGATGCATGGACTGCTGCAGAAAGCACAGTGTCATTCATTAATGGCAGAGAGCAGAGTTTGCAAAGAACACTCACCCCTCCTTCTGTCTTCCCTGTTCCCCCTCTCCACACTGACCCTCACCCCTGAACTCACTCTGACCACTATTTTCCTGCACTGAAGTTGATGTGCTCCTGTTCTGTCAGGGAGAAATCACAGAGTCATGGAATTGTTAAGGTTGGAAAAGCCCTCTTAAGATCATCAAGTCCAACCATTCCCCTCAGCACTGCCAAGTTCTCCACTAAACCATGTCCCCAAGTGCCACATCCACACGGCTTTTAAACCCCCCCAGGGGTGGTGATTCCAGCACATCCTGCTCTCAGATAACGAGAGCCATGAATGCTGGAAAAAATCTACACTATCCTTTTACCTGCTGGGAATTTGAAGTGCTATGAAGGAAGAGACTTCTGCCGTGCTCAAGCATGAACTGTTCAGTGTTCTGATCCCAATGGCACTCCTCTAAACTAAGGAAAGGGCTTTCCAGTTAGCCCATGCATTCTGGAACTGGGAATACATGCACAGAAACCAGGTCTGGGAGGTTCCTCACTGTAGGAATTGGGATTTCTAACACAGCAAAAGCTGCAAAACTCTGCACAGTTTCTCTACCTCTTTATTTTTTCAAGGGATTTTTAAAGTTCTTTGGTAGACAAATACTCTCACTGTCCTGTGGATGTTAAAATGGGACCAGCAGAGGAATGCACATTTCCATTTAGAATCCCACCAGGAAATTCCTTCACTGCTCATTTCTGCTGAGGAGTTTATAACTCAACAAGCAGGAGTAAGAAACCAGATGTCTACGATGCCAACAGCATTTAAATAAAGCTGCTTTAGGATCCAAAGGATCCAAACGGCCAAATCATTAGACATTATCAGGACACACACACTGACCTCTGATGTGTTGAATTTTCAGTGTATTTCTTCTGCTGTCTTTTTGGGACAACTTCAATTTAAAGTCAATGTTTCCCTGAAGGAATGACAGTGATATCCAAGTCAGAATATGTCACTGACGTGTGTAATAACAAGCTCAGATTATTTAGCTGAGGAGGGTGGTAGAAATAATACCCAGGTCCTGGATGGGATGTGGAACACCCCATAAAAACACCTGTAGTGACACTGGGGTAGTGAATGAGCTGTTGGTGACCCTCCTTTACTGACAAACACCCACAAATTCACCTTTGTAGCATTCCCATGCAGTACACAAGGATCACTAGCGTGTGATATCCCTGGAAGGGCTCAAGACTAAGGTGGACGAGGCTTGGAGCAGCCTGGTCTATGGAAGGTGTCCCTGCCCATGGCAGGGGGGTCAGAACAAGATGAGCTTTAGGGCCCCTTCCAAACCAAACCACTCTGAGATTCTAAATCTGTAACTGATTTTTTTAAAGGTTTTTTTTTTTCTAAATCACAGAACAGACCTCACAAAAGTCACTCACCAGAAATGCTGCTTTTCAAAGGCGGGATTTCAGTGGGGCCTGAGCAAAACAAAGGGACAATCCCAGAGCACTTCCACAGAGATCTCTCTTGCTCTCGCTCCTCTGACGACCTCCTGAACCACTTCAGGGGGTTCCATCAGAACCTCTCAGCTGCAAGTTGCTGCTCAGAAGTTGTGAAAGCAGCTCTGTGTCTCTGCCAGCTCCGAGCCCTGAAAAGAACAGCCCGACTCTCTGTATTTCCCATTCTGAAAAAAAAACCCCAACCTCCAGGAGCATCTACAAGTGCAATTATTTCTGTAGCAGACATAGTTCAAGTAAATCACACAGGACTATCAGGAGTAATGAGATCCCAGAGGCATAGTGAGTTTTGTCAGAAATCATCAGTGGGCAAGGAGCTCAAATTTTTCTTTGGGTAGTTATTAGTGTAGTCTCTGGAGAGGGATGTCAGAGTAAAGATGTCTCTTACACAGGACATTTATATAAATTCAGGTAAATGGATATGAATTCTGCTCTCTCCTACACTAGTATTTCTCATCTGCAATCTTATTTCTTATTAACTGGCTCTTACTGTTGCACCTTGACAGCACAGAACAAAAATATCACAGATGTTATCCCTTAGGCACCCAACTTACAAATTTAAAACAAGAAGTGACACAGGAAACCACTTCAAAAAAATGTGCAAAGGTTTGTGGTGAGCCCTCCTCACTCACCAAGTGCTTTTACTGGCACAGTGCAAAGCACAGGAGCAAATTTTGAGCTCAAGTGTGAAATCCTTATAAGAATTATTGGCAAAGTGTAGAGGAGCCTGATGCTGTTTCCACTGACACCTTCCATAAGCTACGGGTGAATATTTGCTCAGCAGCACCCAGAAGTGAGACCTCCAAAAAAACCCCACTGGTGGTCAACTCCAAAATTTAAAAAGACATTTATTTTATTCAGTGCTCTCTTGGGCCGAGATAGGAGAAGTAGATAGAATTACAGGATAATTATGGAATTGTAGATTAACTGTTTGGGTTGGAAGGGATCTTAAAAACCAGCTAATTCCACCCCCTGCCATGGGCAGGGACATCATCCACTAGACCAGGTTGCTCCAAGCCCTGTCCAGCCTGGCCTGGAACAGGAGAAGTGGAGAAGTTTCCCCTCATGTTCCTGTATCAGCAAACCACCCCACTAGCTCTTAATATCAGGTTTTTGTGTGTTTTTTTCTTATGAGATGCTCTATGTGGACAACAACAATTTTCAGTATTTTTGACATTATTTATTTAAACACTGGTGCTGCTCAGGAGCCTGTGGTCTGGTCCTGTGCTTGTTGACAAGGAATAGAAAGGGAATGCCAGGTCCTCACAGAGTTCCTAATGTCTTTCCCATCAAAAAATGAACTTTTAGTGCCTTCCTAATTACAGCAGGAGCCAACAGCCAGCTGTCCTTTGAAAAGCAGGCCTTGGGGCGTTGTAGTGAAAGACGCTTGATTTTCTCCGGTCCTTTGGGAACGCAGCCCTACCCCTTCCCATTCCCGCTCCCCACTTTCCTCCTGCACAGTTTCCTCATGGCTCCCTTCACCTCCCTGTTCCGGAGGGTGTAGATGAGGGGGTTGAGCATGGGCGTGACGAGCGTGTAGAACACGGCCACGCTCCTGTCCTCGGCCGGGTCACCGGACGGGCGGATGTAGACAAACGTGCACGGCCCGAAGAACAGGATCACCACGGCGACGTGGGACCCGCACGTGGACAGGGCCTTGTGCCACCCCGCCGACGTTCGGCCCCTCAGGGAAACCAGGATGACCGCGTAGGACGCCACCAGGATGAGGAAGCAGCTCAGGGATATCAGCCCGCTGTTGGCCACAGCGGCCAGGCCGGCGGCGCGCGTGTCCCCGCAGGCCAGGCGGAGCAGGGGCCGGACGTCGCAGAAGTAGTGGCCGACTTTGTTGGGGCCGCAGAAAGGGAGCAGGGCGGTGGGGAGGGTCTGGAGGGAGGAATGCAGGAAGCCCCCCAGCCAGGAGCCCCCCACCAAGCGGCCGCACAGGCGGCGGGACACGAGCGCGGGGTAGCGCAGGGGCCGGCAGATGGCCGCGTAGCGGTCGTAGGCCATGGCCGTCAGGATGAAAATCTCCGTGCAGCCGAAGAAGTGGAGCCCAAAGAGCTGCCCTACACACCCTACGAAGGAAATGGTGTTATTTCCCACCAAGAGGCCGGAGATCATTTTGGGAGCTGTGACGGAGGAGTAGCAAATGTCCACAAGGGACAGGTGGCAGAGGAAGAAGTACATGGGGGAGTTCAGGTGCCGGCTGCTCGTCACGGTGAGAACTATGAGGAGGTTTCCTGCCACTGTGAGCGTGTAGAAAAGCAGGAACACCGCAAAATATATTTTCTGCACCCCTTGGTTCTCTGAGAGGCCCAGGAGGATGAATTCCTTCACGCTGCTAGAGTTTTCCATGCTGATCTGCTGGGTGACGTGCAGTGCAGAGCCTGGGAATGTGGAAAGATAAAGACAAAACAATTCATCTTTTTTTCGTTCTTAAAAATTAATTCTTTACCAGAAGTGCATTCTCACTAAGAAATATATAGGATTAGTATTCAGTTTATCATGTGGGGTTTTTTTTTGCTTTGGTTTTTGTTAGGTTTTTTTGTTGTTGTTCTTCCCCCTCTGCATATTTAATTTTCCTTGCATGAGGCTCAGCCACAGAATCATAGAATCCTGGAATGGTCTGATTCGGAAGGGACCTTCAAGGCCATCTATTTCCAACCCCCCTGCCATGGACAGGGATGCCACCCACTAGATCCTTCTGGGGTTGGATCCATCTGATCCAGGTTCCTATACTATGATTTAAGAATACGGCAAAGTCAGAAACTCCTGAACAGGCAAAGAGCTGATCAAGCACCCACAGGAGATGCTGAAATGGAGAAAAACCAAAATTGCTCTCAAAGTGAAGCCTAAAGAGGAAGTTGGGAAAGTTTTGGACTTTTCCTGTGCTTGCAGTTTTACTGGCAGGAGGCAAAAGGGGGTAAAATTTATGTCTCGCTTTTAAAACTATCTTTCCAGGGACAGGCTAGAGGTACATGATATAATGCCATCAATTGCAATATGAAATAAATACAATGTGGGCTGTTAGAATTTCAAAAAAAAAGGATGAGGACTTGCACCATCTCCTTATTGCAAAAGTTTTCCCCTAAAATCTCAGGTGGTTAATGGAAAAAAGGATTAAATAACCTAATTTGGGACTGCAGAACCAGCTCTGCACATGGTTCCAACCAAAGAGAGCCAGAGGTGTTTGATAATTTAAGTGGAAATTTCTTTTTGTGCTTTCACATTTGTTCAAGCAGAAGGCAAAAAAAAAAAGAGGAAAGGAAATCAGGAAAAGGAAAGAAAAGAGGAAAGGGAAAAGATTCTGGAAAACTTACCTCCTCTGCGTTTGGAGATCTAATTTTTTCTGTAAGGGCTGTAAGATTTTATCTCTCCAACACCTGCCTTTCCTGGTAGAGGCTTTAAAGAACATAGAACAGCTCCTGGAAAGCTTCCAGCACTTGCTTAGGAGATGCCTTTTAATTTTATAATCCCACCTCATTTAATTCCTTCCTGTCCTTCATCACCAAGTGTATCCTGGCTTTTCCTGCCTGTGTTAGAGCTGCTTGGAGGGAGTGTGGGCACTGAAGGCTGCACACACAGCCAAGCAAGCAGGGAGAAGAAAGCTGTTTAAGTAAACATTCCTCAACCCTCTCCAAGGAAATCTCCCACCTCCAGGGCTTAATTCCCTGTTTACACAGAGCTCCTCCACCCTCTCCAAGGAAATCTCCCAGCTCAAGGGCTCATGGGGCTGGAGGAGGGAGGTGTGATGCTCAGTGGGAAGGAGAAATTAATTCTGTCCTGTCAGAGGAAGTTTAGTTTGGATTTTAGGAAATATTTCCTCACTGGCAGGGTGGTCCAGCCCTGGCACAGTTTACCCAAAGAGCAGTGGTGGAGTCACCATCAATCTGGAGGGATTTAAAATGTGTGTTTTAAAAAACATTTCGTCACTGGTGGCCCAGGGAATAAAACTTTTTTTGCAAGAACTTGCACGTTTCAGCAAAGGTCAGTGAATTACAGAGTAAGTAAAAAAAGAATCCTTATTTTACAAATTAGGAAACTGAGGGAGGGGAGAAAGTCAGTTCTTGTACATCTGTGGAAGGCAGCTGAGTTGAGCCTTTGCCCCTCCAGTGTTTCCTCTGGAAAGAAATGTATCTCTCCAGGAATTGATTCACCTGATCAATAAGGGGAAATGGCTTTAAATGACAGAAGGTGGGTTTAGGTGGGATATTGGGAATAAATCCTTCCCTGTGAAGGTGGGGAGGCCCTGGCAGAGGTTGCCCAGAGAAGCTGTGGCTGCCCCATCCTTGGAAGTGTTCCAGGACACTTTGGAGCAACCTGGGGATAGTGGAAGGTGTCCCTGCCCATGGCAGGGGGTGGAATTGGATGGACTTTAAAATCCCTTCCAAACCAAACCATTCTGTTAATTTGTGCATCACTTCACTCAAACTCATTACTGCTCTGAAGTTTACTCCATATTTTTAACTTCTGACCTATGGGCATCAATAAATAGTTTCATCCACTGCCCATCCCTTTGTTTTGTCACCATTCCTTGAAATTTAGAATGGCCCAATAACCACAAAGGCATTCTAAATGTCTCCCCACTTGGCATGCCAGAGATCCATGCGGAGAAGATGGAAACCCTCAAATCCATGAGGGGGTTAAATACTGCTCTGGGTGAAAACTGTCTTTTAATTTAAATACCGTTTTACACCATAGCCCAGACTCCTGGCCAGGTTAATGAGGGTTGCCAGTAAACCCTGTAGGAAATAGGATTGGGTAAGAAAGTAAAAACAGTCTTACAATCTTTGGGAAAGGAAGAGGAAGGACAGATGACAACAGGAGATGTACAAATGTGTTTCTGACCTGCTAAGCAAATTTGGGCCGGATCTGCCCTTTCCTGTGCCCACTGACACACATGGCAGCAGTTTGGGTGGTGTCACACTCCTGTCCCTATTGCTTCCCTGGCCCAAGGGACTAATGGGGGTGAATAATCCTGGTATCTCCCGTTGCAAAACAGTTCCCTGTGAGGGATGCCAGGAAAGGAGAAAGGTGTTTCCCTCTGTTTCCACTCCCTTTGGCAGGTGGATGCGGGTGGCTCATGGACATGGAGCGTGCAGGGGGAGGAGTGGGATGTTGTGGGTGGGTGGTGTGGGTGGGTGGTGTGTTCTGTCGGGGTGAGAGGCACAAGGTGGGGAAGAGCCCTGAGTTTGAGGCTCTTTTTGGGGGGAAGTTGTGAAACTGGAAGTGAAAGGCGTGAGGCTGGAGGCTGCCTTGAGGGATTTTGTGAAATCAGAAGTGCCTGAGGTGTTGAAGGACTGTGCTGAGAGCCTGTGGGGTGTGAAGGTGCCTTGAGAGGGCTCCTGACCCCAGAGTTATGTGTTGAGGGCGGCACAAGAAGAGGTTGGGCATCTGGGACTGCTGAGGTGTGAAATTTGGATGCAAGGTTGGATGAAGCAGTAGGGATCACAGAAGGTGCTGAAATGTGCTGGGACAGGTCTGGGACAGCTGGGCAGGGACAACAGGGAATGAGAAGTGCTGGGGGAGGTTGTGAAACCTCCAGCAAAGGTGTTATGGGAGAGGAATGACAATTCCTGGGCAGCAGTAAAGCCTCATCTTCGGGCGCTGTGAAACCAGAGCATCTCAGGGCCACGGGCGGGACACAACAACCAGCGCGAGGTTTGCATGGACAGTTCTTGCAAGACGAGCTGAGGAAGGGAGAAGTAGTGAAAAAAATGATGTTTCCGTGACACTGCAAAGAGGGGAGGGGGGAAGTGGTTCGAATCTGAGCGGTCACACACACACACACACACACACGAAGGAGATATTTCCCTCCCCGTGAGCGATTGGCTGCCTGGCGGGTCACGCTGAAAGCAGCGTGGCTTTTTAAACGGTGGCTGCCCAGCCCAGCCCTGCAGGATGACACTGGGGCTCGGGCTGCACCGTGTGTCACGGAATCCAGGTGGCAGCAGCGCCAGGAACGGGCGCTGAAGTTCCGAGGAACCCACAGGAAGGTGAGAAATTCGGAGGTGGATTTTTGGCGTTGCACCCGAATGGTTTCTGTCAGGCTTTGGGGGAAATGGTGAGGGAAGGGAGGAGAAGCAAAAACGATGGAGGAAAGGAGAAGATCAAATATTTATGTCTCCTGCTGGACAGAAAATTGCTGTGGAACAGAAATTGTTCATTCCAGGGGCTCTTTTTCCTGTACAAGTGCTCTTGAATTGCTCTGAATGCACCTCTGTACTATAAAATGTCATTGTTCAGAGACCTGGGGTTACAACAGCATAAATTTCTGTCCATAGTCTAAGGTGTCTTTGTGGGGTCAGGGTTCTCCTGCCTCAGGAAATGCAGGCAGGATTTGCAGGAAAACCACAGGGAGGATGTTTGATCCCAAGAGAGGAAAGGACCACTTGGACTCAGGCTGCTGCTGTTTGAGGAGACTTTTCACTTATTATTTTCATTAAGGAAGTAGATCCACATCCTGAATGTGTCTTGGAGACAGGAATTCAGTCTTTCCAAGGGAATATAATAGATAAATGAGAATGGAGAGTGACTTTTTCAGTGTTTTTCTCCACGGTCTGCAGAAGTCAGAGGAGGATTTCTTCACTTGTATTACAGCAGAAGGCAAAATTATTGATGTTTTGTCATTTACCCGTTGCAGCCATTTCTGTTCCTGGCAGTCTTTATGCACATACAGCACCTTCCAGTGCCTGAAGGTGCTCCAAGAAAGCTGGAGAGGGACTTTGGACAAGGGCTTGGAGTGACAGGTCAAGGGGGAATTATTGTAAACTGGTGGATTTGAATTAGACATTTGGAAGATATTCTTCCCTGTGAGGATGGTGAGGCCCTGGCACAAGTTGCCCAGAGAAGCTGTGGCTGCCCCATCCCTGGAAGTGCTCAAGGCCAGTGGATGGGACTTGGAGCAACCTGAGATAGTGGAAGGTGTCCCTGCCCATGGCAGGAGTTTGGAACAAAGTGATCTTTAAGATCCCTCCCAAGCCAAACCATTCCATGATTTTATGATATGACCCATGGCACAAAGCCGTGGCATTTAACATTAGGAAATAATCACCTGTCATTCCCTGAATCCCCAGTGGAGAGAGGTGCACCTGTGGAGGCTGCAGTGGGCTGACACAGAGCTTAAGTGACACTCAAATGTTCACGACCTCCTCAAATCGAGTGGAAATTTGGTTGCACAGAGGCCAGGAAACCACTTAACCACCGGACCTTCCTCTGTCCTGGCAGAACAAAAGCTGCACAGAACCTGAAGCTGCTTCTGCTAATTTCTGCAAAAAGGTGATAATTTGTGGCCTCCCCTGGAGCAGGTGGTGAGGGAGGAACCATCACAGGGCTGCTCTTCAAAGTCTTCGTGTAAAAAGTGCTCAAGATGCCGTAAGAGCTGAGGATGGGATCATCCAGCTCCCTGTCTAATGGTGCAGTGCCAGAAGTTCCCTGATTTCAGTCAGCCCTAAAGGAAATCGTAGAATCCTCAAATGGCTTGGGTTGGAAAGGATTTTAAAGCCCGTCCAGTTCCACTCCCTGCCTTGGGCACTTCCACTGGACCTGGGGTCAGTGTGCCTGGGGGGCTGGGATGGAACAGCAGTGATTCACGTTTTGGGTGGGTTTGGAAGTCTGTCTCCATGTGTGCTGCTGCACCACAAAGAGAGAACAAAGGATTCGTGCTGGCTGTGTGGTTCGATGATTCACACCTTCCCAGAAAACCCCATTTTTTGTTCCTCTCCTCTTTTTAACTTCTCTGCCTTCTGTATCCAAATTAACAGCTGGTTGAGAGACAGCAGAAGAACCACTGCATTTGTTCTCATCAGACCAAAAAAAAAGGTGTCAAAACTATTTTTTTACTTTTTTTTTTTTCACCCCCAAGGTTCTCAATCAGATCTCAGCACCATGAGGAGGAAATAATGACCTAACTCAGGGAATGGGGTGAAAAAGTTATCAGAGCGACAGCTCCCATATCCTGTGAGGATAAGATATTCTGTGGTTTCTTACATGTGGTTCTTAGGGTTTCTGAGGGAGAAGGTGAGGACTATGCCAGGCCAAAATGTTTATTTTTGCTGTACATGGACCCAGGAGAACCACATCAAATGGCACTTTATTGAAACAGAAATCACTTGTCAATGTAAAAAACTACCAGTTGTTTTCGTAGAATCCCAGAATCCCAGAGCGGTTTGGGTTGGAAGGGACCTTGAAGATCATTCAGTTCCAACCCCCTGCCATGGGCAGGGACGCCTTCCACTAAACCAAAGAGGGTGGAATGGGATAGACTTTAAGGTCCCTTCCAACCCAAACCATTCTGGGATTTTGTGAAATCAAGTTCTGGCTCCAAAGCCTTGGAACAAACCCAGCAGCTCCTCTAGAAAAGTCACCCTGGAGTTACCACCTCTCCCCTCTCTGCTCCCAGGTCTGGAATCCCTGGGATCTCACCCACCATGAGACCCTCAGCCACACCAATCCTCCTTCTGACCACAACCACCCACGCTCCTGGGACCAACCAGAGCGGGGCTGCGGGACAACCGGAGCCGTCCTACGCCGTCCTCAAGTTCATGGAGAGCTTCTGCCTGCTGAGCGCCGCCTGCGGGATGGTGGGGAACGGCCTGGTCCTGTGGCACCTGGGCTTCCGCCTCCGCCGGAACCACTTCACCGTCTACATCCTCAACCTGGCGGCCGCCGACTTCGGCTACCTGCTCTGCATCGCCGTGGAGACCGTGCAGTACCTCATGCAGTTCAACGTGGGCGTGCAGTTCGGGATATTCCTCTTCCTGGACCTCTTCATGTACGGCACGGGCCTGTACCTGCTGACGGCCATCAGCGTCGAGCGCTGCCTGTCCGTGCTCTCCCCCATCTGGTGCCGGACCCACCGCCCCAGGCACTTGTCGGCCGTGGTGTCCGGCCTGCTCTGGGCGCTGTCCCTGCTCCTGAACGCTCTGGGGTACGTTCTGTGCACCGTCCGTCCCTCTCCCCGGGTCTGCCGGCGCCTGCTCGTCGCCATCGGGGCCTTGGACTTCCTCGTCTGCGCGCCCCTCATGCTGCTCTTCAGCCTCACCCTCTTCCTCCGGGTCAAGTGCAGCTCCCAGCCCTTCCAAACGGGCCGGCTCTTCACCGTCATCATGCTCACCATCCTCCTCTTCCTCATATTCGCCGTGCCCCTCAGCGTCCTCATCCTCCTGGACTTCCTGGGCCACAAGTTTCTGTACTCCCCGGAGATCGGCTTCGTGCTGTCCTGCGTCAACAGCACCCTCAACCCCGTCATTTACTTCCTGGTGGGAAGCTACAGGGATCGGAAATTCAAGCTCACCCTCAGCCTGGCGTTCCAGAGGGTCTTCCAAGAGTCGGTGGATGACAGGGACGAGCGGGAAACCCGGGACACGATAACCATGTCCTCCTAAAAGCCTGTCTGGAATTGCTTGGCAGAGCTGAAGGACTCCGGGGTACTGGGGATGGTTCATCTTGCCTGACCCTCAGTACCCTCTTTGTAGATATTTTGGGTCATTATTTGAAATCCCATTTGTGGTGGGTGAAAGCACACGAGCACCTGGACCACAGAACATTCCTGACCTGTATTGAGAGCACATGAAAAGTGCCTGTTTCTTTCCAGTGACTATTAAATAATATTCATTTGATAAGGTGAAATGTCTTGGTGTCTGAATTTCATCAAAGAAAGCCTGCTCAGGATAAATCCTTGTCATTCATAAGTTTGTACTATCGGACTACCTAACATTTATTCTTTTAACCAAAACTGTTAGGAAAAGGCAATATAGGTAATTTTGTTTGAAAAACCTCACACATTTCCTCTTTGTGCCTTCACCAGCAAATATTTTCCAACGGGGCAGCTGCATCCTTCTCTCATCTCTTCCCTTTTTTCTGTTCCTTTGCCTTTTTATTAATCTTGAAAAGCACCGCTTTAAAAAGCAGTGGTTCACCCTAATGTCTGCAGTTGCTTTTTGCTTCCTGTTCAGAGTCCCTGAAAGCTGAAATTTTGCTCCCATTTCTTTAATTTTTAATGCTGTTTTTGTGTCATGTACATACAGGTGCTTCAGTCTTAGGTCTATGTGATCCATTATTCTTAGTAAGGTTTTTGTTCTTCTCACTTCTACTGCTGAGGGGAAGAGAGCATCTTTTTATCAGAAAATATGTTCAAGATGTTCTCCTTTTGATATCTCAAATGATTTTATCATTGGGACAAGCAAAACATTTCCATTATTACTAAAAAGGCCAAAAGTATTTTTCTTGGTTTTTTTAAAGGAATACAAATTATATATTATACTATTATTATTAATACTGTTGTTATTATTATTATTATGCTCTGATTTATTAACTGATAAAAACACACAGAATATAAAATCTGATAAATAATTTTTTATTTAAGGCACAGGAAGAACCTTTGAGTCAGTGTCTACTGAAAAAGGACAGAAAAGTCAAGTTGATTTTAAACCAGCAAATTCCAGGTGGTTTATGGTATATCATGGCTGAGCTTCCCTTTGGCAGGTGAATAACTTCCAAAAGTGATTCCAGAGGGAGCAGGACTGTCCCCTGTGTGACTGACCCAACTATTCATGGGGATTTAGCACTCTGGGGATATCCTTCTTCATCTGACCTGTCCAAGCAAATCCTTTGTCATTCCCAATCTTTTTTTTTCCCACTTTCTCTCTTCCTTTCGTTCTTTGTTATTTTCTTATTTCCTTTCACTCTTTCTCTCTGTCTTTCTCTCATTCATTATCTTGGTTATTTCTTCTTTCTTTCTTTCTTTCTTTTTTTCTTTCTTTCTTTCCTTCTTTCTCTCTTTCTTTCTTTTTCCTCTCTCTCTCTTTCTTCCTTTTTTTTTCCTCTTTCTCTCTCTCTCCCCCTTTCTCTCTCCCTCTCTCTCTCTTTCTCCCCCCAAATTGTAATTTTACCCCATCTCCTATTCTCTACACCCCAAATCCCACCCCGCACCCCTTGCTCTGCCCGTTTTTGCAATCTTTGCTTCATCAACAGAGGTTATTCCCTATGGATGGGGCAATGAGGGTCATTCCATAGGGAATACAGCCGGGGAAGAGGACTGAGCCCGGCTACGCTGCTCGGAGCCGTGTGCCCCCGTGTCCCCACACTTCTGGCTATCTCTGAGGTGCCACCTCTCCAGGTGCCCCATGTCCGGGTGCCACATGTCCAGCAGTGCCTCACAGAGCCGTCACCTCCACCGCAGTGTCCCCGGGGCCGCGGGTGCCCTCCTCACTCCCGGCTTTCCCCTC